>OX632356.1:44912627-45021240 GCA_951751655.1 Ophion costatus
ATATATATATATAAACAGTAGCTATAAACTTTGTTCGGTGAAGGTAAAGCGTGAATCGCTAATCGGATTGCGTACGTCACTCGGTGACGTTTGACGTCACCGTAAGTTCCACGTGGTATCACTTTTGTTACAAATTCTTGCAGGAAGTCCAAAAATAGTAGAATCGCAATTTGTAACGGGAAAAATGGTAAATAATTATAACTACGGTTTAACGTATCAGACGTTTTTTTTTCTTTTTTTTTTCGAAAAATTCCGACGAGATGTTCGAGATTAAATTACCTAAATATGATTACAATGGAGAATCGATTGCTAATCAATGAACGGGCTCATTTTCCTAATTATTTCACCAATATTCTAAAGAGTTTTAGGGATTGTCTGACGTTTTTCAGGCTGAAGTTGAGGCGGTCGGGGTGGACCCAACCATCTCAGTCCAGCCTGAAAAACGTCAGATAATCCTGGCGAGAATTTAATCTTGGAACTAAGAGTGAAATATTTTCGTTAATTATATTAGTTTTAGCACTAAAGTACGGGGGAAAATTAAAAAATAATTTAAAATAAATATGGAGACAATTTGAAAAAAAAAGTTTGTTTTTTCGACCATAATTTTCATATAAAAAGTGCCATATTTTTCGCAATGTTCAATTAATCGAAAAAAGCGCTCGTACTTGACTGTTGAAGCAGTCTAAGAAGCTACAGCTAAAATTTCAAGTCGATTGGACGAAAATTGTTCTGCCGCGTGCCGATTTCAAAAACATGGTTTTGAGAAAAACGTGTTTGAAGTAAACGGTTTTATAGCCGCTGCAACTGATTATTATTTTTTTCCCGTAATCTAATGCCACCTATCGGTAGAAAATAAAACTATTTCCTACCCATAGGTAGAATAGTTACCGAAACTTAAAAGAGTCAAGAACTGCGTCTACCGCCGTGGCATCGCCGAGGGCGCTTTTGAGCGTTGGAGACTCCTCAACAATACCTCGTGACCACGTTAAAACCGTTTTAGCACCTAAATCACGTTAAAACTGTTTTTTGTCCTGCTATAAACGAATATGCTTAATATTTTTGAACGTTGAGAGGATTTTTCAAAAGTGTTTCCAAAAAAACCATTTTTCGAAAATTTTAGAATGGCGTTTGCCCTTAACGCGACAATATAAGCTTGGGGCCCGAAAAACATGTCGATATTCAATGCTTTTTTTCTGATGAGAGTATCGGGACGACGAGGTGGAGATTCTAGTCTTGCCAAGTTTCAATTTCTTATTGAAAAATGTTGACGACCAACGGAGTTATTATTATTTAAACAAAGTGCTGCCGTTGCTGCATGACCAACCGGTGCAGGTGGTTCTGGCAGTTCGGGTGATCGAAGCGAAAAAAGTACTGTACTTTTAGTACAATGATAAACCTTTTGTATGACCTTTAATGCAAGGATCCTTTTATGCAATTTTTATCCATTACGGAAATGATGAGCTGTAAAAAATCGATTTTCGACGAAAAAAAGAGCAAATCTGATCATTTTTATGAAATAGCTCAAGATACGACTTCTACGGTTTTATAAAACATACTAGGGTCATTAAATATAAAATGTCCGATGACCTCAATCGCCAAGATTGATACCCGATATCTCCGGTATTTAACTTCGACAGTTTGTGGTTTTTTTTTTGCGAAGGTAAGTCATCCTTTCATAAACACGTTTAGGTTTGTGATGACATCTCTGCCTCTCTCAAGCCCCTCGCTCGTGCAGGTGATTATCATTAAACATCAGAAGTCATGTATACACTACAATAAAATTGGGATCGGATTTAAAATAATAAAATGTCGTATAAAACATATTTCGGATTAACCGGGGTTTCAGTTATCCGTGAATCGTTCGATTCCGAGCACCCCGGGTAGTCGAAGACTTACTTTATCCGTCGAATTGTCTTCTTCATATTCAATAGGGTGTGTTGCACTCTTTTTTGAAAGATGTCTCTATTTGATCCTTCGGTGGCAGTAAACTACCAGAATTCTTATTTCCGTTTAATGAAATCGATAAATACCATAGAAACGCAATTAATATTTTACATTTCAAATTGCCGCGCGAAAACTGGCGAAAACTCTAGCCACCATCCCAGGTAGCATAGATGTCCAGCTGACGCCGCTAAGTTATCGTTTTCAGGTTATCTTCAAGACATTACCGTTAGATAACTATTCGACATTTTTCAAACGAGATCCCGTTTAATGTTGTCGTGAAGTTACCTTTTTTATGATATCTCTTGGCGGTGAAAACAGATGTCTTTAAGGTATCACAAGCTGTTATCCAATTGATGACTATTTTCAGATATCAAGAAAGTATCTGTCTGCTGTTATCTATTGTATCCAATTAAACGTTGTCCGAAGGATATCCTAAAGAATAATCACATAAGATGCCTTTTTCATGATATATTTCGTACATCGGAAATATGCTGTGTTTTTGACGTATTTTGAATCGACGGGAGATAGCGAAAAGGCATCCAAATGTTGTCCGAAAGATGACAGATGACTGTTATATTTACACAGGCTCGCGTACTGGCGCAAAGTGTGAAAAATATTAATTAAAACGAGAAAGTGTTTAATCAAATACACGTGAGAATAACTGCCTCTGATATACTTTCATATTTGCCTCGGTGACAAGATATAGGTATACTTAAAGGAGCTTTCCAGTGTGAAATTTTCAAAAAATCGATTTTTTTTTTGCTTTATCGAATAGTATACACTCTTCCGAATATTCCCTGAAATTTTCATGCCGAAATTCAGATTATTTCGGTTACTGTACAGCATTTCTTGGAAGAAGGCAACGGAGCGCTACAGCTACAGCGAAACTTTGAACGCGTTTTTCTCGAAACAGCATTTTTCAAAACGGTGTCCAACTTGGAGGGCAGAGTTTTAAAGCTATCGAGTTGAATTTTTTACACAATATTCTTAACGTCATTGTTTATCGTGCTATGGAAGCTTTTTTTTTTTTGACATCTTCCTATTTTTTTCTAAAAAAAACTGCCAAAAAAAATGCTAAAATCGATACTTTTTGTTCAAACCAGCGCCATTTTTGCAAAAAAAAAAAAAGCCTCCATAGCACGAAAGCCAATTATATACCGATCAATAATCTTTTTATGTTTTTTGTTTCAGATCAAAATTGTGACCCCCAACGTGGACACCACATCCAAGTGCATTTTCTGCAACAATTGTTTCATCATTTTTATAGATATTAATTAATAAATAAATCGATCTTTAAAAAATTGTTTTGTATTCTTCAATACCCAATTAATATACAAAAAAAAAACCAGACCGATTAGATTATTTTTTCTTTAAAAAAAAAAATCGCGAAAAACAGCGATTTTTCGGGCTGTCACACTGGAAAGCTTCCTTAACGTACGTTTCTTGTATTCTGAAAGCGTACGTTTGGGTTTTAGATTATAGAGAGAATTGTTTACATCGCAGGCACAGTTTTCTTCGAGGAGACGCGGACATTTAAGGATGTTGAGTCCCAAATCGCAAATAATTATAAAATTCTGAAAATTTGGTATGTTTTTGTATGAAGTATTTCAGAGGTCGTGTAAAAATTTCACGACAATTAGGAAGCTCGTTATTGAACAACTAACATTCACAAATAAAATGTTGTCTTATGGAAACTGATGTAACTTTGCAATAAGTTTTTTTTTTGACCTCTCAATTTTATAATATCTACAATATACTGAAAGCAACGGAAACAAAACGAAGTTTATTGATAAATTTTTTTTTATTTCTTTTAAAAATTGTTCTTAACAAAATGTTAATTTTTTAATAACGAGCTTCCTAATCGTCGTGAAATTTTAACACGACCTCTTAAATACTTCATACAAAAACATACCAAATTTTCAGAATTTTCTTATCATTATTTATTTCAACCCTTAAGGAGGTTGAAGTAATAATGATAGAATTCTGAAAATTTGGTATGTTTTTACATGAAGTATTCAGGAGGTCGTGTAAAAATTTCATGACGATAAGAAGCTATTTATTGAACAATTAACATTGACATGTTTCATAGGGACTCAACATCCTTAAGTGAGCACACTATCGGTACGTATATATTAGACGAATAAATAAATATCTTGTTGTTTCAATTATTTTGTAGCAATTTGCTGTAAAAACGTCATCACATGTTCAATAAAATTCTATTAATAATATTTGTTCATTTTCCTTTTCAGATGTCGTACGAAGCACAAACAAAAAGAGAAACAATGAATATATCGTTTAGTTATATTAAATTACATTTAATTTTCCATTAACCAGCTAATATTTAATTATCGACCCTTTTTTAACTCGTCATAACACTATCTTATCTATCTCTTTATCAAAATCGTCTTATTAATATTCTGGAATATTTAATATAGCTCAATATTACCTATTTTTGGTTATTAACGATGTTTACTATGTAATAATTAAAAATAGATAATATTGGGCTGTATTGAAAAATCCCAAACTATTAATAAGTTGATTTTGATATAACAACTCCAATCAAAATCAAATGGATATATATTTATATATATTGTCCAAACTTACAATTAGCTGAGAAAGCTAATTTTAAATTAGCTTAATTTAAAGCAAATTTAAAAAAAACCATCATCGGTAATATTCGAACTATATTGGATAAAATGAGAATGTTTGCCATAAGATAACTTTCAATATACGCTCGAAACACGTAAAAGTCGCCGTGATGCTGAAATTCAATTTCCCAACTCCTTGTGATTTTTTTTCCTTGACCAGAATATTTGCTCTGTGCTGATTTGGTGAAAATTCTCGGTAGCACGTTGTCAATGCATTTCTGCGCTGTAGTATATTCAAAACAAAAATACTGGAACAGAGCGATCCGAAAAAAGATTGTAAATATTAGTCGCAAGTTGAATGTAACGAATCGGTAACGTAATCAGTAGGGTGAAACATTTACCAAAGCATCTTTTTTTTCGGTTCTTCGTTCACAGCTTTACGAAACTCGAAAAATGCATGTATAGTCGTGATTTGAGTCGATGGTTTGAGAAGTTGAATGCGCATGTATAATGACAAAATTTCGGGAACCGTCGTTGACGTCAAACGTCATCGTAAACGTCATCAACATTCTCTCTTTCTCGCTCTCTCTCTCTCTCTTCGTCGAAGAGCAGTAAAATAAATAACGAACGATATTTACAGTGGATTTTAAGTGATGTGACGCAAATCGATTTTTAAGATGTACTTTGTTAAGGAGGCTGGAGCGGTCTAGTTGAGTCAAATGATTTTTTATGATCTTTTTTCGCTGACCTCGAAAAATGCATACGAGGTATAGATTTATTTTGTAGATGTTAATTTTTCATCAAATATATAACTTAAGGGCAAAAATATGCACTTTCATATTTTTATTACGCGAAGACGAAACACTTTCGTGTTACCGCCAGCTTCAAAAAGTATAACATTATGGATGACTATTATGAAGAAAAAAAACGGCGTCAGTGAATTTTTTCTACAACTCAGAATGAAATTTTGAGTCGTTTATAATGGAATGCCTATTTAAATTCATAATAGAATAGCTATTTATAGTAGTCACGAGGTTAGTTATTATGACCATATTAATTAATATTAAGTGTTCCCGCAGTAGGGAAACTTCGTCGCCATTGAGGCTGGCGTAAGTAATTTATAATCATGCCTATTTATATTTATTATTCATTTATTATTCATTACTTATTCATTATTATTCATTACTTATTCATTACTTATTCATTTACTTATTCATTACTTCTTCATTACTACTTCATTACTTATTCATTATTCATTACTACCATTAATTAATATTAAGTGTTGCCGAAATACGGAAACTTCGCGGATATTGAGGTTGGCAGCAATGCTCTTCATTCGCCAGCTAAGATTCATAATCTTTCATCAAACCTTGGTGGTTCGATATTGAATGTATACGGTTTATGAAGGGCAAGATAGGGTTATCTTTTCTAAATGTTTACAAAGGTTTAGTTTGCGTTAATCCGTTGTTAGAAATGGTTTATCTTGGTGCTAAATAGCCAAAAAATAACATCGCCCCTAGTGTCAACATCTTGCCCATCTAACCGCACGTAAAATTACACACATTAAACTATCTTTCAACTCTGGTGTTTTGTGGGGAAAAAAATACGAAAAATCCGTAAAGACTCATGGTCTAGACAACAACATAGATTTTTATGTTCTTTTGAATCTTGGATTCTTGCTAATTCTCCAGCCTCCTGAAGCTGGGATGTGAAGTTTTTTAAGATCCACTTACTTTGTATATCTACATATCTTGTTTAGAAAATTGAACGTACAGAATGCGATGGGTCCATCAAGAATCCGATCGGATTCTGTTCGACAGTCTGGGAATCCATTAGGATTTAAATTGGATTTAAATTTAAGACGGCTTAAACGATTCAAACCAAACGACCTCCTAGAGCGATTCCCAGCCTAAAAAGTACAGCCCGAAAAACAAAACAAAATATTTACGTATTCATGAGAATGCATGCGTGCGAGTGAACGTGTGAGTGTGAGTATGCGAGTATGCGAAAGAGTGTAAACTCCTATGGGTGTATACACCAGCACGATACGAACAATTGTACACACGAGGGAGAGGTATCATTGGATACACACCTAGAATTCGCGTTAAACACATTCAATGTCAAGCAAACAGCCGAGTGTTATAATAACAACGGATTGCCGTTTATTAATAAAAATAAAAAAATAAAATACAATAAAAATGTCACGCTGCGGAGCGCTTAAAAAAAGATAAAAGCAAATATTAGTAGTCGCTTTGTATATGATATACAACTTGGCCAATGATATACAAAGCTATAGCTTTGTTTATGATTGGCTTACAAAGCTATGGCTTTGTTTATCATTGGCTTACAAAGCTATGGCTTTGTTTATCATTGGCTTACAAAGCTATAGCTTTGTATATCATTGGCTTACAAAGCTATAGCTTTGTATATTCATATACAATTGTAATCAAGCCTATCTGGCCGGCGTTCGACTGTGGGGAACTGCGAGCGATTCCAACATCGAGATTCCGCAATGATTTCCACCCCAGATTATTAAGGGGTTACCCCCACTTGCGATTTTGAAAAAATCGATTTTTTTTTATTGCATTTTTTTGAAGTATAAGTATCTGAGAATATGTCCTGAAAATTTCAAGTCGATCCGAACAAAATTGACTGAGATATGAGCGTTGAAAGAGAAGAATCCGTGAATTGAAGAACTGAAATTGAAACTTTAAACTCGTTTTTCTCAAAATGGCATTTCTGAAGTCGGTGACCAAGATTACTCGAACACTAATGAACCGATCTTCTTGAAATTTTGCAGGCTTATTTAATACATAAAAATGTAGTCTTTGATCGTTCGATTTTTTTTTTCGAAAAAAAATGGCCGTTTTATAGTCAAAAAACGGCCGTTTTTTTTCGTTAAAATCGAACCATTAACTTTGACTGTCCGCCATTTTGTGAAAAATAAATATTTTTTAAAATCCTTCGATTAAAGACTAGTTTATACTTATATTTGACTAAATCCATCCGCATTTTTTTTTCAGATGATCCACTTCGCCGCAATGTTGGTCACCGCAAACCGTGTATATAAAAACATTATTTCATTGACGGCCATTTGCCACTAAACAATGTAATATTTTTCAATAAAAAAATTACTGAAAGTTCTTCAAGATGTGTTCTTTAAGATGGTATATTGATCGATTAAAAAAGTTTTGTAGTTTTCTTTAAAAAAATTCATGAAAAAGGCCTTTTTTTTGCGCTACGAGTGGGGGTAACGCGTTAAGATAGGAGTCTCGCTACAGTCGTCATTGCATAAATTCTTGATTTTAAAATATGCTATATGGGTTTATGTGATAAACTTTTATATAGTGAAAATATTTGATACCTCACCGAACATTCCAACAAGTAATGTTAGGTGGAAAATGAAAAAACTAACCTCTCGTTTTGTGGGAAACTCGTTCCGTCAACATTGTAATTACCGAATTCACCCTCTATCGATTTGAGGGCAATTATATAAAAGTTGCTACTCGTAAATTGGAATAGAAGATTCCAACGTCATTATAACAATATAGGTTCACCGAATTATTCGAAGAGAACTTTTACGATAATCTCGACAAAAACTTCATTAAATAGCAGAAAACCGACCGCCGCGAAGTAGTTTGGTACAGTTGGCAACATCGCGCGTGCGCGTGTACCCGGCATACCTTTCGGCAGCTCTCGGCAATATATATATATATATTAATGAAAATGCCCGAAGAAGATTATGTTTATCTTGCTCTGAGCATGTATATACATATCTTTTTCTTCTTTTTAATTATTATTCTGCGGATATTAATTTTGTTTATTATGTGAAGGAACCAAATGGCACTCTCAAAGTACAATTGAAAACACGTGTTATTTCATTGCATATATTTTATTTATCAAACACAATCATTTCTACACAACATACAAAAAACAAAAATGTATAAAACATGGTATGAAGTAGCATTTAAACAAAAATCAAAGACACGCCTCACGCCGTTTCATAAAACATAGTTTCGAGAAAAAAAAAACGCAAGCGAAAAAAGGGTAAATCCCTAGGGTAAAGGAAGAGACCCTTCACAAAAATCGCCATAACTCGTTGAATTTTTTAACCTTCCCCAAAACAGTTGTTGCACATGAAACTTAAGACCTGAGTCTATGATATTGAAGTTTCCATCGTTGGAAGGCAACAAAAATTAATTTTTCTTCTATTCCTCAGGTTTTTTTTCGCCCCTTTGGGTACAAAAATCCCTTAAACGGTTTTGCCTTATCCTCTCAGAAGACCCACGATCTTAATCTGCAAGAAAGTTGATCCTAATAAAAATGAAGAAATTAATATAATTAAAAAGAACTTTCGTTGCTTTCCAACGATGCAAACTTCAACGCCATCCCAATCGATAAAACTACGCAATAAGCAATCGTATTTTTTTATAAATCTTACGCTTATGCAGACCCCTCAAACGGGCTACGAGAAAACAGACAAGCACTGCGTCCCTCCGGACGGACGGACACGACAAGATCGCAAAAGTTCCCTAGATCCTACGCCCCCCCCCCTCCCCCCCACCCACCCGGCCCAACAAAAAGGGTACCCGTTCGAAAGCAAGCTTGTCAATAATATGGCGGAAAATGGGCGAACGCGCTCTCTTGCAGACCGCTCGGGACGAAATGCCAGCCGAAACGAATTGCTCCGAATCTCGGGTAACAATGAGGTAGGAGCTTCGGTGTGCGAGGACGCCGACAAAACGGATAGTCCATAGAACCGAGGGGAAGCCATTTTGCCGGAGAAACGCATCGGTTGTCTCTGTGTATGCACCCATAAATTTTCAGACCCTGATCAATTACGTATTGGCCTCGTAATAATATTTCCAATAGGCTCGAGCCCTCAGAAAAAATAATTCCAGTTCCCAAACCTTCGCTCTTCGCGAATCTTCTTTCGGGCCACCTTTCTTTGCTTCTTTTTTCACGAAAACAACGCTCAGCAACAGGGTATTCGACTATATTGAAAATATGGGTAATTCTCTTCTCATCCGAAAACAATATAGTATTTAAAAGGTTACACCCACTTGCGATTTTGAAAAAATCGATTTTTTTTATTGCATTTTTTCGAAGTATAAGTATCTGAGAATATGTCCTGAAAATTTCAGGTCGATCCGAACAAAATTTACTGAGATATGAGCGTTGAAAGAGAAGAATCCGTGAATTGAAGAACTGAAATTGAAATCATTAAACGTGTTTTTCTCAAAATGGTATTTCTGAAGTCGGTGACCAAGATTACTCGAACACTAATGAACCGATCTTTTTGAAATTTCGCAGGCTTATTTAATACATAAAAATGTAGTCTTTAATCGTTCGATTTTTTTTTCGAAAAAAAATGGCCGTTTTATAGCCAAAAAACGGCGGTTTTTTTCGTTAAAATCGAACCATTAACTTTGACTGTCCGCCATTTTGTGAAAAATGAATATTTTTTAAAATCCTTCGATTAAAGACTAGTTTATACTTATATTTGACTAAATCCATCCGCATTTTTTTTTCAGATGATCCACTTCGCCGCAATGTTGGTCACCGCAAACCGTGTATATAAAAACATTATTTCATTGACGGCCATTTGCCACTAAAAAATGTAATATTTTTCAATAAAAAAATTACTGAAAGTTCTTCAAGATGTGTTCTTTAAGATGGTATATTGATCGATTAAAAAAGTTTTGTAGTTTTCTTTAAAAAAATTCATGAAAAAGGCCTTTTTTTGCGCTACAAGTGGGGGTAACGCCTTAAACAGGATTTTCTATTATTTTATCGAAAAAATATGCATTATTTTCGTTTGTTTCAATTTTTCAATTAGACCAATTTGAACGGTCGGTCACGTGCACGATAACGCTCCAGGATTGGTTGGATCTCTAGTGACGTCACATGCCAGTAAACAGATTGTCATTGCGAGACTTGCTCATAAAATTAATTATACATCGATTTAGTATGAATATCAAGCTGTTAGAAATTGTTTTTTTTTTTTCGATGTACAAAATGGCCGACTACTCGAAACTTCTCGAAACAGCTTTTTTCCAATTGGCGTGACAAATAACTTCGACAATTTTCACTCGATTTACTTCAAATTAAAAAGTTATGTTTCTAATTGCACTTCGCAGAGTAGTACGTGCGGAATTTCTGATCGATCGAAAACTTTTCATTTTATGAGCAGTTTATGAGCAGCAATGACGAGAATTTTCACTGAAAATTCATTTCTTAAGGTAGTACGAGCGCGCAATCTTGATTTCTATATATTTTGTTCAAAATTTTAACCAAACATTATTCATGTCATGATGCATGTTTGAGCGAAATTTTGGAACAGTCGACTATTTAGATTGAGAGATAATAGGTTTTAAAATGCCAACTTTTAACACTGCAGGGTCTGCATTTAAATTTCGACAGGTTAATTTTCCGTAAAAAATATTTGTCCCCTTTAATAAGAAAACATATGGCAACGCCGCATCGTTCCACGTATCCAATGACGTTAGTTTGCGCGGTATATTTAAAATAATATTGCAACACAAATTTTTATTTGGAAGTAATTTTCAATCGAACAAAGTTTCTTATTAGTTATGAATAAACCAACACTTTTATTTGTTCATAAAGATAACATAAACAATACAAAATATTAATATTTATAATGCAAATATTTTTTTATGACAAAATTTTTAACTTTAGGACCACGATAATTATTTCTTTCTCGAAATATTGAACAATACTGTTCTGCGGTGTTGCCATATTTCTTCTTATTATAGGGGACGAATATTTTCTACGGAAAATTATTTTGTCTAAATTTCAATGCAGACCCGGCAGTGTTAAAAGTTGCAATTTTAACACCCATTATCTCCCAATCTTACGGACGGATATTGTGTACCACACATAACCTCCATGTTTGTACCTTATATTGAAATAAAAATATTCATACTTCTCAAATAAATAATACGTCTTATTAATACATAAAAATGTCGGTCATTTTGAGTCACCCTGTGTAAAATAATTAACCATTTAAGATGATTTCCGTATAACAGTCAAATGCCCTAGTGTGTCGTTTTTTCATTTCTTATTCTTATGCCGTCTTCACTGCCTCCGCTTGTTTTGAATTTTCATCATTCGACCACGAAGTGGACCGAGCTTGTTGACGATCGCCGGAATACGTCGAGCCATGGGACAGTGACCTTCGATGTTTACGAAAACACTTCCACAGTGTCGCAGATTGAGTCTAACCTCAAACTTGACCTCCAACGGAGCGGCAGTCCTTACGTGCCTCTCTTCGTCCACTTTTTTACGTACCACTTTACTGTTCGCTCGAACGAACTTCCCTGAGCAGAAATATGACATTGCTGTGTTCGAGCGTGTTGATGTAAGACTGTACCTACTCCTACACGTGACTCCCGAGCAAGAATGTTTCGCTGATTTTCTCGGATACAATTGTAGCGTGAAAATCTTCGTAGTAACGAACGGAATTGTACCCAACTGCCAGAGGGGGTTGCGTACAGTCGTGTGGTTTCTGAAAATTCCGTGTAGGCTCGCTCGAATTAGATATCGCGATTCTCTCTAGTGGCATGTTCGGTAATGCCAACGAACTCCGCCATGTGCATTTTTCTTTCGGACATCGAACATTCCGAAGCAAGCAGGTCGCAAAAACAAATTAGATCGTCACATCTTCGTGTTTTAATATCGCCTTGAGGGGATTCTTCGCTTCTGAAGGGAAACTCGTTCATCGAGATTCGAACGAACGCAAGATCGGAATGTTTTTTTGCAATCGAAAAAATAACACTCCCAGGCAAGCTTCGCACGTACGATAGGTGAGATAAAGTATTTCGCGTTACGCTTTTTTCCGTGCGTTTCCGAAGATTTCCATCGACGTGCATGAATCTGTCATAGCGTCACTATACTTCAACTTAATTTAGACAAATTTTTAATTAAGTTGAATTTAAACAAAGTTTGGATTAAACAAAACTGAAACAAAGCTTGAATGAAGTTGTAATTTTTTTAAATTCAAACAAACTTTAAATCAACTTCGAATTGATCATATTTAAATTAACGTTCAAGTAAATTAAAGTGAGCTTAAAACAACGTTTAAATTAAACAAAATTTAAACAAAGTTCAAATGAAATTAACAGATATAAAACTTAATTCGAACACATAAACTTTTTCATTTGTTTAAATGAACATTTTCATTCCCTCCGTTTTTATTTGTATGATTGTCTTATTCCGTGTGAATAATTGTGAATAATTTTACAAGCGAACGCAATTTCAACGAAAACGACATTCCTACCTACCGAAATTCATTCACGGCGATTAACACTGTAATAATATAATAAAAGAGTACGGGGTCTCGTGGTTGGGATTTTGTGCAGTACTCACTGAATTTGTTCGTATCATACACTAAAACTGGAAATACTCTTTTTTGTCCTCCCGATGCTCGTTCGGCTAATGAACAGGCAGCTCGTCGTAACGAGAGCGCAGAACTATGTTATTAAAAATAAGCTACGCAACGAGCTAATTATTTTCAACTCGTAAAGAATCCGTTAGGCTTGTGGAAGGGTTGGAATTGCGTTTGGCGAGAAACAGCCCGGGCTTCGAATTTCGTAAGGCGGGCCCTAGTTTTCGCGTCAGCAAGGCCTCCCTAACCTATGGCGCAATACTAATCGAACACGGTGCGATGAAAAAATATGGCGCCATAATATTTCAACTCGCTCAAACTTTCGTTCAATCATTGCGCGATCTTCACTACCAACCCTCAACGGTCAAAAGCATTGCGCAATTCGTAATATCGCGCTATACAGTTGATCGTGTAGGGCCCGCCTAACCTCAAAACTTTCCCGGAATTCTCAATTCTTCCGTCACGCGGAGGGTCGTTGACGCCTGCTCTCGTCAAATTGACTACAATCACTACAAGTAACTCGAGTTGTCAAAAATTTTACATTTTCTACTAAATGTGCTCAACGGACTGACTTCGACTGGCACGACTTTGAGGCAGCTGCGTGACGGCGAGACAGCCAAAATTTTCGAAAACGTATTTCTCAAAACCGAATAGCATCCAGAGCGAAAAAAAATCAAGCTCTGCATCGGTGAATTCTCCACAGCCTCGTGCCTAAAGATTGTGAGGTTATGTAAACCTCGTGCATGCTCCCAAACGATTCTCGAACATTGAGATTCTGCAAAATCGAAACGCCGTGACTTTCTCGAAACCGCGACATCGCGCGAATTCGTCTCGAGTGGACTCAACCCCAAAGAAGATCGCGGGAAAAAAATCATGCGAAAGGGAGTGAAAAGTCGCAAAATGCTCCCAAATATCCCCCCCCCCCTGCCCCGCGCCGCACCATGGAAACGACTTGCTGACAGGACGAACTTAGTTGCGCGAAATAAAATGGTGAGGTCGCGACGTTCAAGTTTTTTTCTCCTTCGTACGCGTCCTACTGTTTGTCCGCACGCACACGCGCGCCACTGCGCATGTGTGTGAAACGCCGCACACAGCGGGGCTCGCGAAGTGACGCCGCGCGCGAGGCAAGGATATCGGAACGAAGTAGGGGGGCCGGTGGTTGCGTGACTGGGTTTGCGAGCGACGGAGTGGAGGGGGGCGCGAGGGGAGCGCGTTTTGCGATTCCGATGTCAGTAGCAGAACACGAGGCGCGCGGGAGGGGGGGGTTGCTGAAGAAAGAGAGAGCGCGTCGCTGCTCGCGCGCGCGCGCGTCACATACGTACGTAAGCAGCGGCGATGGAATACGCGGTTGCACGGGCCGAGAGAGAGAGAGAGAGAGAGAGAGAGAGAGAGAGAGCAGGCGTCGCATTCGGAACGCCACCGGATCGATAGCGGGCGCCGCGCGCGGCGTAATTCCGGACTTGCCCGCGAGGCTATATAACGCACAGACACGAGATAGAGCGAGAAAGAGAGTGTCTATAATAAGCAAGGGAGAGAGCGAGAAGGAGAATGAGGTAAGGAGAATCGCTGTCCGACAGGAGAGCGAGGGGGTGGGACATGACTCGAAACTTGCCTGTGTGTACATGAACGTATATATTCACGCGGTGAGCTCTCTTGTTACCATGGAGACTCTACGAGAAGGGCTCTAATACCAATGCGTACTACAGTGTTGTACAAATTGACTCTGAATCCAAGTACGTACGTAACGAACGCTCACGCAGTCTGGAAAAAGTCGATTTTCACGTTTTCGACTTTGAAGACAGTTGTTGACTTTCGACAGTCAATTGTTTAAACCTTTTGATGTAAAGGTCGTTTCAGGGGCCTGTCCCTGAAAGCGTCGTCACGTAGATATAACGGGTTCAAAATTGCTCGTACGCTTCATTTATCTTCCGTAAGTCGTTTCGTCTGCCTCAAAATCGTCGCTTAGTCGATGAAAAGGATTCGCGGTGCTCAAAACAGCGGATGTCCTCATAGCCAACGTTACGTGGATATAGCGAGTTGAAAATCTCCCCTCCCTGATGTACGGCTCCATGTACCCTGTCTCGAGACTTTTTCTCTGCATTTCTCGCTCTTACGCTTCTCCTCTTTCTCGGTCTCCTCTTCTCTCTCTCTTTTTGCCTTCCCCTCCCCCCTCCACCGCTCTATACGTAAATACGTGTCGCTACGCAGCGGCGAGAATTCTCTCGGGTGGACCAAGGTCAAACGAAAGACGCGGCGTTGGGTTTGGGACGCGCGCTTAGGTTGGGTCTGAGCTGGGACGAGCCGGCTACGTGAACGCCCCGCGCGCCTGCACGAGCCGATCCCCGATAAACGTGTTTTGCAGGTAAGTCAACAGTGTAGAGATGTGACAGAGCGGGAGTGGTACCTGAACAATTCGAAGCTTCGCATGAAAAGGAGACACCGCGGAATAGAACGAGGGTCGCGAAGCAAGAGATGATCGATGTCATGGGAAATTATCATTGCGGAGGTCGTTTCGACCGAAAGCGGCCAAACTGATGCGGTTTTTACGATTATGTACTTTTGAGGGAAACGCGGTGCCAATGTGGGAGACGATTGATTCGTGGGCGTTTGGGGCAGTCGAGAGGGATTCGTAATCAATCGGAGGTGCGACGGAGAGACACTTCATTGCTGGCTGGAGCGTCGATACATGGTCATTGTCCAAACAGTTCGCATGCCGGAAGGGGTTGCCTGACACTCGCGTGTCAGGTCACGTGGACTACACCCACTCGCTCGATGTCAATAATTCCAAGCGAATTAACCGAGATTCGTCATACGCGATTACGTAAAACGCCCTTTCGCTCGATCGCGATCCTCATTCAACTCCGTGTCCACGAGAATCGGAACGTTCGGGATATTGTATTGACGCGTGGTAAAATTAGCACGCCTGGCGAAGTTACTTTACCACTAGACCCCCCTCGACAAGCTTTATCATCTTTAGGCTCCGAGACCTCGCAGTTTGGACAACGTGAGCATTAACGTGAAAAACGTGCGATAGCGCTAAATTCGTCGTGGTACGGGCTTGTTTGGCACAATCACCGCTAGGTAGAGCACCAGCGGTTGCTGGCCGAAGTACAAGTAACGAAAGTTACAACTCGTCTCATGGCGGTGGCAACTTAGTGGAGTGATTTAAATAATATGACAGAGACGCATCGAATTGTTGCCGAATACTGTCCAGAGCTTCGACTATCGGGGTTTTTTTTATTACCGGTATTATTTCGATATGAAGGAGTTTTGATATCGAGACTTCGATATTTTCCAATATTTGATGAAATATTCAATGAAATAGATCAATAAAAAAACAAAGGGTTTCCGAAGTTTCGTCTTTCGGAGACGACCTTATCTTATTGCAGGTGTAAGCCGCGGAAGAAAAGGCCCTTTCTGATTCCACATTCGTCGATAAATAAGTTGACACTTCGGAAATATTTCATATAGGTAATAGTATTTTAAGGCTGTTGAACGTAGTTGAAAAAAGGAAGTAAAAGTAACTTAGATGAAAATAGTAACAATGATAATTATATTTTAACGTCTTCAATTCCGATATCGAAATTTCGATAATCGAGTCCAATGTCGGGTTTTTGGTCCGATATTCCGGTTTTTCGATACTATCGAAATTCCATGCTCTAGTTCTGTCGCCTTTGAAACAAAGAAATGCAACGATGGAAATAAATCGCTTGTGTTTTTTTAGCTGGCTTCCTGTGTACCAAAAGCCTTTTTTTTAGAGAGTAGATATATTCGAGTTGTTTGGTGGTAGATGGCGCTGTGACGGCCAAAGTCGAACCCAAAAAGACGTTAGCTCCCCCATATGAGAAATATTTGAACTCTTTTCCCCAAACGTTTGATGGCCATTCAGCTCGGCGTCGTAATCGATTGGGATTTTCTCGTTTTTTATCTCGCAAGATCCATACTAAAATGGTACATCTCCGTTGCTCCGGGCTGAATGGCATTTTAACCGGAAGTTACGATGTTCTTCGGCATTAAAAATGCGCCACGTTATCAACCGTACCGGACAACGTTAAACATTGCTGCGCGGTGGCGCGTCAAGCGGCGACGAAGGGAAACCGGTCAGATACGGGAGCGACGTACACAATGCGCACTTGTTTCGCGGTCGCGTCGCAATAACTTCTCACACGTTAGACACGCGATGCAGCAATCTCTGCTGTTGAGGCCGAACGAACTTCGGAGTTTTCACATTTTCCAGTCGCCGATTTCAAGATCCGAGAATATCAAAATCGCTGAGCGATTGAGCACCGTTTCTCATGGAAAATCTTTATTTGCGCTTGACATTGATCGCAGCTGTGAACGCCGCGTGAAGTCGCGTCAGGATCAACGTGTTTTCATGGGACACTGAACTGAACTGTGCGGAATGTTGTTTAATTTTTTTTTCTGAAACGTGGCGTATACTACGAAGTTGCAAATTTATTCCACTCAATAGCGGCCGCAGTCGCTTAAAAATAATCTGCGAGGGCGAAATCGGCCCGATGCGCCGATTTTTTTACTTGATTGCAAACGATACCACAGGCAAACCGATGCCAACCCTCAATAGCGTTGTACAGTCGCGCCGTAACCATGAGACTGTTCGTCGATATCTTAGGAACCTAAATACTTTACTCATAACCTTAACGGGTTACGTGTACTTGGGTGGGTCAAAAAACGGCATTTTCAAAAAGTATTATTATTCGATAGTATCATCTTTTAGCTATATTCCCTTGAAATCTCATTGAAATATTCCGAGAATTGAATGAGCTACAACTTCTCACATTCGGCCGGGCGACCGGTGCCAGCGCCGTACTTCAAACGTCAAACGCGTTTTTCTCGACACATTGTTTTCAAAGTCGGTGGACACGATATGTCGACAACCACTCGATGGATTGTTTCCACATTTACAGGAGATTGATGAGAAACTTTACAAGTCGTTAACGATCACACTTTTATAAAATCGATCTTCATTTTTTGACAGTTACGTAAAAATGACTTTTTTCATAGATTTTGTATGCCCGAGTTTCAATTCGGCGCCACGTTGTTGAAAAAAATTATTTTTAAAATTGACGATCGTCAACGAATCGTATTTATTGTTGAATAACCCGTTTGGTTGTCAGATTTTGGATGGACAATTTACGCTGGACAGCGTCCACCGCCAAAAGTCGCGAGAAAAATGTCAACATCTGCCGGCGGCCATGTTTTTGTTGTTTTTCTGTATTTTTTTGGTGATTTTTTTTAAAGGCCTTCAATATATGTACATCAGTGTAAAAAATAAGCGTTTCTTTTTCACCAACTGTTTCGCGGAGAAAAAAAAATCGGAAATTTTGCCGTTTTTTTCGGTCCTCTAGGTGGATTTAACCCCTCAGGTTTGGCAAGTGGAAAAATGTGTCCACACGAGTCTTCTTACGAAACTTTCTCATCTATGGAGGTTAGGAAGTCCAAACTCCAGAGAGGAAGCGGTGGAAAAAGCGTCCGCGATAGTGTAAAAAGTTTAGGTACAAAATCTCATCACAGGTGGCGCTACGATAACGAGTGACTGATCAATATAATAATATCTATACCCCAAAATAAAAGGGACCGCGACACTGCGATATATCCTAAAGTAAAAATTGAAAAGAAGCTATGGAAGGACTAATTCGTCTGCAGAAATAATCCGAAAAACGCAACATCACGTAACTCCTGTACGACCGGAATGAGGAGGACGAAAATCGTAAGTACTTGAAGAACAAAGAAAATAATCCACAAATGTGCACCGTTAGCATTGAGATTGGTACTTTTTCAGACTTATAAATTACTTTGAATCTTTGAATCTTATAACAAACTTACGTTATATATACATGGTGTGAAGTTTCGCTAAACACATATCAGTAACTTCTTATGTTTATACACTTTTTATACTTGACGTTATAACCGTATTTATATTGAATACATTTGATTAATGTCGAAAACATAGGTTATGTTCCTGCAAAACTAACATACGCATACACCCGGTTACTAATTTCCAAAAAGTTGTCCAGAAGTCGTCAAAATAGGTAGCAAATGTCTGCTTGAAAGTTACCAAAAAGGTATGATGAGTCCAAAAGTTATTTCGTCGGAGGGTTGTCAACCTAAAGGGGATCTCCGGGCGGACATTTGCTACCCATTTAGACGACTTTTGGACAACTTTTTGAAAATTACTTTTCGGTGCATAACACATCGGGCGCGATCTGCAGCAGCGCCGCTCGAGAACATTAATTTTTTAGAATTTTTCGGACCCTTCACAGGAGGTATCCTTTATAGGTAATGTAAAGCTCGCCGTTTATAATGTAAAGATCTTATGCCCGAGATTGAACTGCGCAAGGAAGCCAGAGAAAACCACTTGTTTGCAAATCTGGTACAATATCACTAAAAAAAACTATACGATCGAGCATTTAAAAATTTCACAAACTTCTAGATAACATAATTACCGTTCATGTGAACCTAAAGTTCCTTGAAAACTATTCTAAAACAACGAATTTTTCATCAACAAATACTATAGTAAAAATTTCATGAAAAATGGAACATTTTTTCAGACACGTATCATTTTTCGAATTTTCACTCTTTTTGGATTCTATGGGTCCACATAGAGCGTGTCGATCCTATAAATCTAAAACGCGGTGGTGCAACTCGGCGGCAACCGGATCTGAAGGGAGCGTCATGCAGCCGCCATTTTTAAATATTAAAAAATATGTCATAGTATGTACATACAATTTTGACTGTGGAATAAATAGTTTCCGTACAAAATCTTGAATATTCGCTTATTTCGGCTGTCTAGAGGGATCTTCCCCCTTAAAGTACGAATTTATGACTCCGGTACTCTAACCTCCACAAAACGTACGCGAATTTTCTTACGGTCTGCAAATTCGCGCGGTTCCCCAATAACCGCGAGAATTTGCACTTCGACGCACTGTGTCGGTATTACCTCGTTTCTACACTTCTCCGACACAGCGTCATAGAAAGAACCTAGAAGTTGTGGGAAGCGTTAAAAAAAATCGTAGCGTAACGGAAATGAAATCCACATTTACGACATTTTTCCCCTGGCGGTATAATTATTATTCATTGGGAGCCCAGATTGCGTTACGTAGCGTGGCGCACGCGATTGACGCGCGGCGGAAAAGTGAACTAGCGAGATAGATAAGGCGAATTTGACGTTCTTTCTGTACGCTGTGAAACCCGCGACGCCAGTATCGTGATCTCCAATGAAACGAGTACAGCATAGAGGAATTTTATCGCGCAGCTTACGAAGAATCGTCGATTGTTCAGAGATAAAGTTCTGCTGCCTTCGAGAGCGCGCGACTTATCGTTCTGATCGCCGAATTTTACGAACGTTCTCAAACTTTAGAGTCTAAATGCGTTTCTCTCTGGCTCCAATTAGACTGGTAGGGTTAGGATACGATGCTGTGGCAATATCTGTGAAAAAATGGTAAACAATCGCACGGTCCAACGTATCGGGCATTTATCGGAAGGATCCGGCAAGATCGAGACTCAATAGAGAACTACTGCGAGAGAACTTATGCGAAGCTCAGCGCGGATGGCGCCACGTAAACATAATGCAAACAAAGCTGTTAACGCGCGCGGTTGACTTTCGCGGTGTCCGCCCCGTGCTTAAATTATACGAATGGCCAACACAATGGACAATACCTGCATTCAATTGCACAACACAGATGCATTCTTCACAATTTCTTCACGGCACCTGGATTATTTAAAGAAAATTCGTCAATAGTAGAAACACGGGCATCAACAAAGCGAACGTCACTAAACGCCATGGTCTGTTTATGTTATAATGCAATACACCCTCTAGCGGGAGAAAGTGGCAGCTGGGTTCCCGTATTACTGAAGCGAAATTACAATTAAGAATCAACTACCTGTTGACGTGCAAGCTTGACAAGCATGCATGCACCATATTTTTGTGCAAGCATGCTTGAGCGTTTGTACATTTTCTGCGCAAGCATAATGATCGGACAGCGGCTTGAAGATTGATAAAATTTCCATCTGCATGCTGGTACGGACCAGGCTCGTGCGGGCATTCCTGAACGTGTGTACTAGGCGTGCACAAGCAAACGTCAGTCGCCAAATATCGCTCGGTGTTTATGAACGCATTTCCGAGTCTTACCAATTTCGTAGATAATTATATCGTATATGCAATCACATTTGTAGATAATCATGCCAATCCGTAGGATATATTTCCAATTCGTTCAACAGGATTATTGGGGAATAATATTTCCTTCTTCATAGCCAGTCTACACCACATACTCCTTCTATTCAACTATTAAAAACTATTTCCAAAGCAAAAAATCGTGAGCCTCATCAGAAATTCAATCATACCTGCAGACTCAAGTTTCGTAATACATACTTATTTTTGTACTCCGATAAATTACGTACGAAAACGAAAGAAACATTTATTTTTCATAAAAAAAATACGCATCAGCGTGCACTGACCGAAAAAATTATAGTGCTCCATCAATACGCTATTCGTACCAATCGGCGTGTCACTTAATCTTAATTTTATTATAATGCTGACACTCGATTGGGTTTAGGTAGGTTAGTCATATGTCCTAGAATCAGAGCTAGGGTATGTAGTATCGGTGGGTTTTCAATATCTGAATTCAATTGCAATATTAGGCCCCAAAATCGGAATTAGGAGATTTTAATAAAAAGTTGAATTTCGTAGAAAAAGGAACTTAAAATCAAATGTTTAATTGGTTAACATAATTAACGATACAAATTGCAGCTCACTACGCTACAACAATTAGAAAACTACAGTCATTAGTCGTTATAAATCTATAATTGTCTAAACAAGTACTTAAATTATTTTTCTTATTACTAAATAAATGAACAAAACGAATCAAAACCTTTCACAGATCGCTACTATAATTACAAAATTACAGTCATTCAGTCTTTATTGATCTAAAATATTCTTTATAAACTTTTCAAATAATATATTTTTATTATTAAAATAATTAAAAAATCCGACTGATGGCACACGCGCATTTTTTTTGTCGTATCACCGGAAATGACGCACCGGAAGTTATCCGGAAGTGATCATTTTTGCACGAATAACGAAAAAAATGACGCCTGCGAATACTCGACCGATTTTGAATTGGCTGCGATTACGAGGGCGCTTTGCCAGAGTATAAAAAGTCGGCACTGATTTCGTGGAAGACTTTATCCCTAGCCAGACTTTGAGTTTTATCGAACTGAATGGCATGACCAGTCTCCATCCTCCAACGCTCGGCCAGAGCTGATTGCCCAATGTGGCCATATTTGATACACCGTTGATGTTCTTTGATCCGTGCACTGATCTTCCTCCCGGTTTCTCCTATGTACACTTTACCGCATGAGCAGCGTATCTTGTACACTACTGGTGCACTTAAGGGGTTACCCCCACTTGCGATTTTGAAAAAATCGATTTTTTTATTGCATTTTTTTGACGTATAAGTATCTGAGAATATGTCCTGAAAATTTCAAGTCGATCCGAACAAAATTGGCTGAGATATGAGCGTTGAAAGAGAAGAATCCGTGAATTGAAGAACTGAAATTGAAACTTTAAACGCGTTTTTCTCAAAATGGCATTTCTGAAGTCGGTGACCAAGATTACTCGAACACTAATGAACCGATCTTCTTGAAATTTTGCAGGCTTATTTAATACATAAAAATGTAGTCTTTAATCGTTCGATTTTTTTTTCGAAAAAAATGGCCGTTTTATAGCCAAAAAACGGCCGTTTTTTTCGTTAAAATCGAACCATTAACTTTGACTGTCCGCCATTTTGTGAAGAATGAATATTTTTTAAAATCCTTCGATTAAAGACTAGTTTATACTTATATTTGACTAAATCCATCCGCATTTTTTTTCAGATGATCCACTTCGCCGCAATGCTGGTCACCGCAATCCGTGTATATAAAAACATTATTTCATTGACGGCCATTTGCCACTAAACAATGTAATATTTTTCAATGAAAAAATTACTGAAAGTTCTTCAAGATGTGTTCTTTAAGATGGTATATCGATCGATTAAAAAAGTTTTGTAGTTTTCTTTAAAAAAATTCATGAAAAAGGCCTTTTTTTGCGCTACAAGTGGGGGTAACGCCTTAATGGTGGTCTTTGGTCTTTTGCACTCGGAACCACTTGTGCTGGCTTCTTCTGAGGTTTGAAAATGACTCGCACGTTATGTTTTCCAAGGACCTTGTCGACGCGAAACGTCGCACCAACGCTGATTCTCAACACAGCCTCCATCCGGAAGCCACACACTCTTCGAATTACATAAAGAGCCGTGAAAGCCTTAAAACTCGAATGAAATGTGAGGCTCGGGCAAACTGACCCTGGGCTATAAAACTGTGCAATAGCAAAACATATTTTTTAAATTCCAAGCTTAATACGCCCTTAAACAAATGGCCTTAATGATCCTCTGGGGGGTCTCACGGGAACTGGAAATAGTGCAGTGTCAAGTTTGGCGTAGAAGTGAACGGGATCGTAAAAGTCCGCAAGGGCGTTAGAACGAAGATGGAAATGACAATATGTCGACGTAAATGTCCAGGGGAGAAAACCAACTTTGAATTTTCCACACACAACGCTGTATCGTTTTCGAGGCTTGAAGCCCCATTATCCTTTTAAAAAATCGTCAAAGCTTTTTGTTATTGCATAGTTTCATAGCCTAGGGTCTTAATTTCAATTTGCAACAAAGGTTTTGTAAAAATTCCAAAAACTGACCGAGTTACGACGATTTTTGGCAAGACTCAGATCGCCCCGCTGCGAATTACCCTTTCTGCGTTTTTCTCGGAACTATTTTTTTCATGCAACGATGTCAAACGTATCTCAAAATTTATGTGCCCGTTTCACTTCAAATTCGGAAAGAGCATAGTTTGCAACATTTTCCATCATATAACGCGATGATTTTTCTATATATTTGTCCACTTGTTAATAACGAGTGATTAAAGTTGCTTGTTTGTTGTTGAAAATCGAATTCTTTTCTACTACTTGCAATTTTCGTAATTGTTTTTTTTTACCTCGCCGGACATACGATAGTTTCATTATTATAGAAATAGTGTATTTTTCACTTGCCTTTGCAGATGACAGATGACACTTCAGTTGCCAGGGCCACCTACGCCGTTTGGACATGCAGCAACGGTAGCACATTGTTCGAATAATAACGTCATCGTTTATCATTATTTGTCGATTGAAAAAACTCAAACTCGGCATGCCCATGTATCAATTGTGTGCAAAATCTCGACCTCCCTCCAATACTCTCGTCACAAAAGAATATTTAATAACGACCTGTTTTTCGGCCTCGAGCTTATGCAAAGCCGTTTACCATTCACCACCATCCCGCAAAGTCGACGATGTTCCCTATATACCGTGTCGAATCCCCACATCCCTACGCATTTTTTTTTTTGTTACGATTTTATAATCGTAACTTTCTGAAATTTTATCAATATACTGGGATGTATTTTGACTCGATTATGGACGAAAATCAGTCGATTGTTGAATATTCGTGTTCGTGAAAGGAATGCCTTAAATTCGTCGCCTTTGTAACTCGCGCTGTGGCACGATGCTGTAACTCGTGGCGAGTTTTCGTCATCGTTAGGTCGCGACAGCCAATGAAAGGCTCCCTTTCACGATCGTCCATGCCCTTTGCTCGTATTATTTACCGACAGCGGAAAAAATTCGCCTACAGAATCACGATACCGGATCCACAGTGCTCGTGAATTTTGCAGCGATCAGTAACGTGCCAAAACGTATACTTATTGCTGCATGTGGAAAAAATCATCAAGAGTGAAACCATCTCCGAGGTCCCGATAACGAAGTCGACCGGGTTCGGATAATTTATGTATTTAACGTGTTTTCATCGCTGTTGGGTTGCCCTGGTCACGCATCTCGATCCGTGTGTCCATATGGTAAAAAGTGACCGAAGACACTCGCCCTCGAGATCCTCGCATCAAACGTCCCCGTTCTCGGCATCGCGTCAAGCCGAATGTCCTCAAAGTCACCCTTGGACAGATGTAAATATTCTTGCGCAAAAGTCATTCCGGTAATTCGAAACTCGTCCCCAAAATCAACCTTACCGTACAGTTACATCGTTAGATCGTAACATAACCTCACTTATCCTCTCGTCTCGTAATCTCGAATTCGCTGTCTCGCGATGTTCGGCAAAAACAAAGTCTCTTCTAGTTCGCAACCGTCGCGTCTCGGATTTTGGTTCTAAAAAGTCCCGAAAGAGCGTCGCGGTCGTTCGCAGCGCCGTTAACGCAGAGCAATAATGGCGGCGTTATTCGAACCGGAAACAACGCTCAATTGCGTCCATACGATGTGGCTCGTCATCGTAAAATATCGAAAAGGCCCACATGTGTTCCCATCAGCGATCTACGCCTTAAAAACCGCCACGAGCGAAAACATCAATAGAGCGCGATCTTCCAGCGTATGAAAGACGAGAGTCTCTCGAAACACTCCTTACCGTCAATTCGAGCGTTAACATCCGGTCCAACCGCGATTGTGCGCGATCCTTCCAAAAACTGCGGCGTGCACGGTGCCCGAAAATTGACATGTCTCGTGCGTCGTAATCGATGCGCGATCGAAGCTTCGCCGCGACTGCCATTTGCCGTCACGTGATCTGCGTTATCGTTGAGAAGACGAAACGGACGAGCCGGACAAAACCGCGCGGACGAGAAGAGACGGTTGCGAAGTTTGTCGCTCGACAGTGGGAGAAGGGGTGCGCAAAGAGAAGCATCGAGCCAAAAAAGATCAGAGAGATAAGGCACGAGCGTTGGAATGAAGAGAGCCGCGGCAGGGGAGCAGCGAGAACGGGAGGGGAAGGACGAAAAAAGAGAGCACCTCGAGCAACAAGAAGCGAAGAAGAGCGAGAGAGACTCGGGCATGCATGAGTGGAACGAAGAGCGGAGGGGCACGTTGGAATATTCGTGGAACGAAAGCGAGAGCTTCAAAGAGGGAAACCTACCCAGTTTAGTAACCGCCTACTCGTCGTATCAAAGGTGGGACGTAACAACGTCCCGATTGGTCGGTAAATTTTCACCGAGGTCAAATTGCCGGGGGAAGCCGCTACGAGCGTCCAATCGTCGTTGTCCCGCGCGATGTTTTTTTTCTCCCTTTATCACGCCGCGCGTAATAATGCCAATAGGGGTGAGAAAGAACGGGGATGATTTTCCCCGCTCTCATTCACTCGCTCGCCTACTCTCCCTCTCCCCACACCACCATTTCTCTCTCTCTCTCTCTCCCTCTCTCTCCCGCTTCTGGCACCGTCGATGCGCCGAGGACACTCTTGTTTCGGGATTGCTCCAAGTTGCACGCGTTTTCATACTCGGCACAACTCTCGTTGTAGGAGCGACAGAGGGCAAGAGAGAGAGGGAGACAGCGAGCGAGAGTTAAAAAAAAATAATTTCTTGCTCAACGATTATAAAACAGTGCCGTTCTACGCAGTTCCATTATTGTTTACTTCGCGACATATTCCTCGCGTTACGAAATTGGTACGAATCTTGGCTTTCTCTCTCTCTCTCTCTTTCTCTCTTTCGCGTATGTGTGTGTGTTCGGTTCTCATTTCCGAGCGAACCCGCAGTGCAGTGTTTATCACATGACGGTGGGTTAGTGTGTGTGCGCGACAGAGAGAACCGAGTCTCGGGTGCCTGTCGCGTTAGAAGGAGGGAGAACACGCGCGCGCGCGAAAGAGAGAGAGGAATGTATACCGTCGTGGATCGAGGTTGTGTGCGGAGCGCGTGTGACGGAACGTCGTAAGGCTCACACGGGAGGATTGTACAGTGTTGCCAGGTTTATCTTCACCGCGATATAGTAAAGTGAGTAACATTGGAACATTTTTACGTCTATACATCCTTTCTGGAACGTACACACATACACACGTCGTGTTTTCTTTGCGAACGTATGTAAAACGCTGGCGTAAAGTTGAATAAAAACCGTTATCGATTCTCACGTCACATATGCACGGGAGCAAAGAGGAATAGAGAATCCGTTCTCCAGACTGCAAGATTCAGCGCCCTCTAAGAGATCGCCTCCCACTCCTCGTCAATCCCCCCTCCCTCTTCCGCAAAAAGTACGGAAAAATCTGCTAAGGGTCTGCTCGATGGTCGTGTGCGTGTGTGCATGTGTGACATCGTGTATGATTATTCAATGCGACTTGGCAACGTCGCAAGCTGCTCGCGCTCTCGCCGCATACTCGCGCGCGCGCATCACGGACGCAAGCTATATAGACGCAAATACACGGATATAGAGAGTGGAGAGAGAGAGATGGAGAGAGAATGTACACAAGAGCAACTGCGGCGAACCTCGCGCGCTGTTTCTGTTCTCTCTCGTGGGGTGGCGCGGGGCACGAGAGGCCTTGCAGTACGGCAGGATAGGGCTACCGTTCTCTCGATCCTCTCAGGCTACCTCCATTGGGCACTCTCGCAGCTTTGCCTCGTGTCGCGCTTCCCCCTTCCCCCGACCCTAAACGCTCCCCTCCTACTGCCGCGCTCTGCTACCCCCACCGCTGTTGTTTCTGCCCTCCCCATCGTCGCGCTCCTGAGGCTTCCGTAACTTCTATTAGGGCTGTGTGCGTTGGGTATGTGTGGGTATATATAGCACGCGACGTTCGGCGGGATAGCTCTTGCTCTCGGGAGGGAGAGAGAGTTGTATATAATCTTGCTTTTGCGTCTCTTTTGCTCTTTGCCGCCTGTTACAACGGAGCTACGCCACCAAAGTAGTGACTGCTGCGCGCTCCCTCCGCTTCTTCCCTCCCTCCCGCCTCTTCGATACTCTCTCAATCGAGGCGCGCGCGCGCGCGAGAGAGAGAGAGAGAGAGGGATAGGAGAGCAAGCAGCACACACAGCGCCTGTTATAACGCTCACTCCGGCGCCCCACACCTCGAAAGAGTCGGGCGAGTCCAATCGTGTGTATGTCCGAGGGGGGAGTACGGTAGACCTCGATCTTTCTAGTACGTCGTGATCCGGAGAATGTGCTAGATCGCCCCAAACCGGGATAAAACGAAGAAAAAATTTACGAATAATCGACGATCGTTGAAACAATCCCAAAATTGCGCGGCTTACGTCGCGTTCGATCAAAAAAATCAACAATTCTGCAGACTTTTTTTTCTTCATTAAATCGTTTGGAACAAGAGAGAAAGACGGCAGCTATGTAGTTTCGAACATGGAAAAAGAATAAGAGACGCCCGACTAACGCCGAAGGACCTTATATCTCTTCGCTCTTTTTCTCTCACGTACGATCAGCGCGGTCTTTTTTCCTTCGCGTGTTTTCGTACTTTACGGCAAACGCCGGCCATGTTTGGTGTTTACGCGGCGAGGGGAAAAACTTAGCTGCCTAGTGCTGACGTCACAGAATACACGCCGAACGCGAATCGTGTGCGCGCATGCCCTCTCTCGCTCCGTACGGCTCTGTTGTGTGTGTCGTTAACTCGCGCGCGCGTACGCTCGCCCGAGAGGGCGTAGTTGAGCGACACGCCACCAGAGGCGTCAGTTGGAGGGCGAGTCTCACCGCCGGGCGAAAGAGAAAAGTTCTACGGATCATAATACAGTGGCAGCACCAGCCGGATTTCTCTGCACAGGAAAAACCGTAAAACACAAGACAAAAAAAAAGGATTCTCTGGCACAACACACACGGTCACGAATATTGGCTACCGGCGTAGTAAAATCGTGACACTTGGTAGCGGATTGACGACTCGCGCGCGTTTTCGTCCGTAAGCCTCAAGGGGGACGAAAAAAAAGACGAGTGTATATGTGCGTTCAACACACGCGTATATGGAACGATAATCACGCATCAGTGCGCGCTGTATTCAATTATCTCCCGATGAGAGTAGTGCAGCGTACACATCGAGTTTCTCACTTGCCGGTCCCTCTACTGGCCATCCGAAAAACATCGTTTTCTCACCGAAATAGCACAATCGACTGATTCTCCCGATATCTCTTTTTGTATACCTTTTTGCGCCTTCTCGCACCGTATCTCGTGTCACTTTTTTTCACCTCCGACTTTCGGTGTATCACCCTCCTGCCCGTCGCCCCGCTGGTCCTCACGATATTGGCGCCCCCGTAGGAGGGTGGCGCGAAACAGCCAATCGCTCTCGACAAAAGGAAAACAACGGGAAACGCAGGAAAAGCGGAGAGAGAAAAAAAAGAAACGGGGAATAGCGAAAACATATCGAACGATGGTACGTGGAAAAAACGTCGAGAGTACTCGGTGCATAGCTATAGAAATTCAGCGTTTTTCGCGTCCCCGATAGTCCTGATCGCAATAATAATGGGAAAAAAAAGAGTTCGAAACAATTGTCGATCGTTGCGCGGAGGCCCGATTTTTTGTTTTTTTTTTTCTTTGTCGTATGCTCACAATCGTGCTTTCGTCTTTTCAGCGACTACCGTTTCATCCTCGGGGCGGGGGACAACGAAAACGAGCATCAGCGGACAGGAGCCTGTCCACAGCGGCCGTCTAAACTCGCGCGAACGTTCGCCTCGGAGGAATAAGCGCATCGACGCCAGCAAGTTGACGAAACTCGTAACGCCAGACGCTCCGATTGAGACTATTCATTCCGAAGGGAAGGAAGTACCTCGCTCGTGCTGCGTTTCGACCAGACCATTTTTATGATCCACCTGTCGAATTGGGAAAATAGCGAGCGGGGGTGGGGTTCCATCGGGTTTTTACGAAAGTTTCGTCAAAACTGCGAGCTAGAGAGAAAAAACAACGAGACGAACGATGGATCTGGGCGACAGGGTTTACGCCGCTGAGCGAATTACCAAGAAGCGCGAGAAAAGAGTAAGTTTTCTTGTGTTTTTCGTTTTTCTTTTTAACGCGGCTGAGGCTATCGGAGTGTAGCAGAGCTTGGTACAGTGAAGGTACGGTTGAACATTCGGTGGGTATTTCCGATTGCGTCTAGACTCGGATCGCTCATATACAAGAAAGAATTATCCGTGGGGATACACTCGTTGCTATAAAGTATTTTGACGAGTGACGATTGTACCATACGCGTGCAGCCTTTGTTTACGGGGGATTTAGGTGAACATACCTTTAGGCGACGATAAACCTGCCGATTTTTGTGGTTTTTTTTTCGCGAGAAACATTTCACCATTTTAAATGATTTTTTTTAATGACGGAGGTATGGCATGGTCTTCCAAACGGATTGCGGCGAATGTTGTCAGACGGTGTGACGCGTAGCAACGACAGGGTTAATCTGGAAGAAGAAAAAAAATGACGATTTTTCTTTCGTTAGCACTCGTACGCAGAATATAAAGCAAGAAAACGTGAGAAATGTGGAAAAATCGATGATATGGTACACTTTGAAACAAAAAGATTAAATTTAACAAAATGCCTACATTTTGCAATAAAAAATACGTTTTTTTTGTTCATTCTTGAAAACTTTTTAGACAATAAGGTTAGAAAGATGTTTTAGAAAATAAGGTTAGAATGATTTACACCAAATTTCGTCAGAATCGGTTGATTAGTTTTTCAGCTATAAGTTGTCAGTTTTGAAAATGCAGTTTAGAAGACCGTGCCATATCTCCGCTATTTTTAAAGATCAATAAAATAAAAAATACTATGTGACAGCCAAAAGCGGTAATAAAAAAATCTAGGTCTGGAAAATAGTGAAGAAATATTTCTCAGTAAAAGAAAATGACGAAAAACGGCAAATTTTTTTCTCGCCTGCAGTTATCACATCGTGTAAATTTTTTATCTGTGCATTACGGAATCAGGAGGCAATGATTTTTTTTATTTTTTCAACCTCCGCAGGATAGTTCTCTGCTTTCTGGTATTTCTTTGATGAAACCATGTCCACGTGCTCGAGCGTAATGTTATTACAACGTTTGCATACTCGGAACCGACAAAATATTTTTTTCGGATTTTCCAACCCTCGTTCGGCAGATTCAAGCTTTGAAATTCACACGAACCTTTTTTGGGATCCTTACTTGGCAATCCAAACAATCTCGATCTACGGAATATGATTTTTGAGAATAATGAAATGGAGGAATTGACAAGAATGGAAGAGGGGCATACCAACTGTCAGACTTTAAAACGAAATGTTAAAAGAATTGGAACTGGCATCGGTGTTAGGTGCACTGTTGTTACAGGCATTGTGACGATGTTGACGTTTGCATCGTTGGAAGGCAACGGCAAATCTTTATTTTTTAAATTTCTTCATTTTCATTGTCATTGGAAATTTGTTCTCGTAAATTTGGACTATGGATCTCTGACGAGGATCTCGGACACCTCAGTGATTTCTCTAGCACGATTAGAATTTAAAAAATCGTTACAAGAGTTTCTTCACATTCCAACTGTGCAAATTTGAATATCTTGCAACTTGTGGATAGTTGCTAACAAGGAACATCACTACGATTTTGCCCAAACTCCTATACGCGATAAAGCATTAAAAAGTTTTAGACATGCATTTTTTTATCCCCCAAAAAACGGCTTTAAGGTGGGAAAAGCGTGTTGACGATTGATTTTGCCATTTCATACACAAGCAGTCCATCGATTCAAATGAAACAAAAACCAAAATTCATCTAATGTTAAGCGATGAAAAATTCACTATAGAAACATTGAAAAAAAAATTAATCTGCGGGGTGACTTCCGTTTGTGAAACTGTTTTTCCACCAATAAAAAACAAATACGCGTCTGATAGTTTTCGATGCTTCATTACGTATATGTTTCAACAAAATCGAAGGTGGACACTCAAGTGACGTTCCTCGTAAGTTCGATACGAAATGTCTCGAGTTAGAAACAGCAGCGGTGCTTTAAATTGCGCAAACAGCTTGACATTGATGATGTTGAAGTTCTAATCGGTGGAATGCAACGAAAGTTCATGCTCATACGTTTATTTCGCTATTTTAATTATCGTACTAGATATTTTTTTCGCGGATGTTGTATCGTAGATTTGGAAATAAGGAACTGGAATGGAGTTTGACAAATTTTGTCGGCAGAATCCACCTAAGGAAATTAAAGAAATTGGGAAACGTTCATTTGTACCGCATTTCAACATTGCAACCTTCAGTCTCATCGCCATTGCAGTTCTTCTCGGATACTATAAATTTTTATCAATTCTGACTACAAAGGCATCTGTGCGTCAACCACCTTCGTGTTCTTACGCGTTTGTCGACTTCCATGAGCCCATCCCGTATACTTATACCCCGAACTTGTCGCTCCGCTGCTTCCTGCTCCACCGAATCCCCCTGGAGCATTGCCCCCAGCCGTAGCGTTCCCATCTGCTTCCCAACGCCCTCTTGACGTTTGCACAAGGGCACAGGGAAACTGTGGAAAACCTGTTTCCTGCCCAGGGCTCGGCAGAGCGGTCACCCATCCGAGTATCGGCCAGGGACGATCCTCGACATGGGTGATCGCAAAAGCAGCACGCTCTCCGTCGAAACTGTATCTGTTGAGATTTTGCATTGAATCACGCTTGTCTTTGTTCCTCTGATGTTCCAGGGGAAGATCGAGTACTTCGTCAAATGGAAGGGCTGGAGCAAAAAGTAAGTTGCACTCGGTAGCGAAAGTTGATGGCTGCGTGTGAGCGCGGAGAGCCAAGACCGAAAGAAATCGACAGACGATCCGTAGAGACTTCGGAATTTTTGTATTCTCGCGTTTCTATCGTTCCCGTGGATCTTGGCGAGAAATCGCGAGTGTTACTTCGCGAAACAATTCTGCCGGAATTTTATGGATGTAGAGTTTAGTGAGCACCGCGCGTCAAGGCAGAGTTCGCGATTACCCGAAGAGAATAATCGAGTGCTCGGAAATCACTGTCCGAAGATTAAAGCGTTTACTCGTGGAAGTATCTTTGCTGTGCCCATGTTTGATTGCAACTTCGCGATGTCGCTAGCAAAGCGTACTATGCTCATTTGGTAATTTTTTTGAGGCTAGGAATCACGATTTGAGGTTAGAATTTTGCCCGCTTACTGATCTTGGGTGCTCAGTTTTTGTTTCAATTGTTCCGATGCGTTTCCCCACATTGGGACAATATCCCAAATTTCAATTCAATTATTTGCCCTTGGTAAGAAGATTCTCCAAATGTACATTTCTTTTTCTCGATGTTTTTCGCCTTCTGAGATAGTCGAAATTTGATTATCTTCGGAATTTAATTATTTCGATGCTTTGAGCGAGACAATTCTTCGAATTTCAATTATTCAAATCCTTGTCACCAGTTCAGGCAGTTTTTCGAATTTCGATTATATTCACTCTCATAATCTTGGAGAACGTTTTTCAATTATTGCGCTTGTGCTTAACAAAGAAAATTTTTAAATTTTCAATTATTCCAGTTTCTACTCACCCTCGGGAAATTCTCTGAACGCCACTTATTCCGATCATCTCTCCCTAAGACAATTACACGAATTTCAATTATCTTTATTTGCCGCTGAGATGGTTTTCGGAAGTACAAGTATTTCGATCGTTGTCCCTCACTGGGAAAATTGACCGAATTCCCATTCATTTGATACTCATTAAGTTGCCATATTTCAATTATTTTAATACTCCTTTATTTGATAATGCCCTTCAATTATTTGGATACACATCGATGTGCCAAATTCAATTTATTATAATACTCACCAATGCCCCAAATGTCAGTCATTCCGATAGTTTTTTTTTCCACAGTGATCATTTCGAAATTTCAATTAATCGTATCTTTCTAACTTTTATAAACTTTTAGCCTCTTCTCTTTTCGAAGTGCCAAATTTTCGATGAATTTGTTCCCTTTGTAAACGCGAGAATAATTGAAAACCGAATATTGAGTGTTGGGAAACGAATCAATCATTACCATTAGTTCAAATTTAGGACGCGGAATCGTAAAAGTAGAAAACAAAGAAAAAGAAAAGAAAGAAAGAATAAAAGAGATGTGCGACACTGTCGTTTCTGTTTGCTTGTAAAAAATGTTCTATGAAAATGGTATGTGTTGCGCTAAAGATACAATACGTGGGAGCCGGAGGAAAACATACTGGACGTGAGGCTGATCGAGCTGTACGAGGAGAGCCAGAAGGGAAGCGATGTCACGACGAGGAGGCCGAGAAGACGAGACACGAGATACAGCGTAAGAACAAATTGCAGACTTCCACCGTGCTCCCCCATCGTTTTATTTCGCGCGCGATCTTTCTCCCATGAACGAATCAAGTTTTTTTTTCGTTCAGTCGTCGTTTTCTCGTGTGTGGCTCAACATTAGAAGAAGCTCTGCGAGCATAATTAAATGAGAAGTCAATATGCAAATTTCCGTTTTGCACTTTTCCCGAAACGTTTCTCCGTAATACTTTGTTTGCGTTTTTCAAAATGGACTCCCTTATTTTAATTTTCGAAAGTCATTGGGATGTTGAACAAGTTCTCGCTGTTTTTTTTCGTCAAAATGAATGCTTCATTTTTTAAAATCATTTATTATGCTTTCAAACGTTTCGACATTGTTGTGTGATCAACTCCTAACGGTTCGTCAAGTTCAGCTAGCGTCTGACATGAGTCTTCGTGAAGTAATGCCTCCGATCCAGCCCATCAAAATCATTATTCTTGCTGCGTCTAAATCTTTGCATGTTTCCGACAGGGCATAGTCGCCTCGAGTCTCAACGAGAATTCTGTGTGCTTCAGCTACAGATTCTTTTGAATAAAGTATTGCAGTCAAATTCCCCTCAAATATTCTTTTTTTGGCACGGAATTTGACATGCTTAACAGTACGATAAAAAAAAAGTTTTCACTTGGGCGAAATGACATACGCCGAATTTCAAGCTTGCTTATGGTACTTTATAGATGCGTTACCATCTTAAACTACACGCGCGCAGTTCTGGTAACGCCATCTGATGGAAAACAGCGAGTACTTGTTCAACGACCTGAAACATTTTCCAAAACGCAACATTTTTCAACATCCCCTCACATTCGATGCATTTTGCAACGTTTCGAGTCCATTTCCATTGAGACTACGAAGAAAGCAAGAGATTTGTTCGAAAACAAATCTTCCTCGATGAGAAAACGACCCTTTTTTACAAACTTTTATTTAACTTGACTTTTTGTGAGATGCAAAACGGAAAATTAATATTTCACCCACTTCCCGAGTACTTGGAGCTTTGAAATTTTGCAAACATGCATCTAAAAGACTAAAGTGCACGATTCAACTTGGAACAAACAATATCCATAAAATGTTCAACTTTTTATGTAAAATTAGCGATATCTAAGCATCCATATAAAATCACACTAACGCATACACACAAAGTCGTAGCCGACTGGGTTTGTATGTGAAAAGTTTATACGCAGCAAATAAGTTCAATGCCAATTACAGTGTTATTTTTTACGAGCATTTCATGTTCCTAGCGTACAAACTCGTAAACTACTAGTAACAACTAACTAGTAAAATCATTTAAAGAGCAAAAAGTAGAAAATAATTTATCAAAAAAAATATTTTAAAAAACAATCTTGTATTTAATGTACTAAAAAGTAGAAAATAATTTCTTTTTACCAAATCACCTGCAGTAGACTATAAATAAAAACTTAGGGCGCTTAAAATTTAAACATATGATCTTTAATTTACATAAATCTGTTGACATATCAACTGTATTTAATTTACTGCAAAACAACCTTAGATTTCTTGAATAAAAATTATGAAACTGAGTATAAACGTGTGGTAATAATCTCTCTAATTACTATTGTGTCAAATTGAGTACGATTAATGAAACTGAATTGATCAAATTTATTAAACATTTGAAAAGTTGAGCACCCCAAGCTTTTATTTATAGTCAGATATTGATCAAGCTTTTATTTATTATTATAGTTAAGCTTTATTTATTATAGTCAAGCTTTATTTATTATAGTTTCAAGCTTTAGTTTTAAGCTTATTTTATTTAAGCTTTCATTTATTATATATATATATATATAGTCAGATATTAGTCAGACTTGGTAAAAAGAAATATTTTCTACTTTTCAGTACATCAGATAAAAGCTTGTTTTTTAAAATATCATTTTTACATACAATTTCCCTCGGGCCCGCCCAGATTGAATTTTCGTTGGGTCCAAATCCGTCGAATTGAATATGGTGTTCGTGATTCGATCCAGGAGCAGGTCTTGGCGAACCTGGTCGTGGAGGAAGAACCGGGTGGTGATGAGAGAGTCGGCGAGGACAGTCAGGACGAATCGACGACCGGAAGCACGGTGGCGCCCCGCTTGAATCCCGTTGTACCGGACGAGGACACAGTGGCGAGCTCGTTGGACGGTCACGAATCGCCGACGCCACCGGAACTCTCGGCTTCGGCGTTCAGCGTCGACTCCGAGAGCTCGAACAGCAGCGTCGACATACCCCTCTTGCCGAGGCCCGAGCCGGCCGGCACCAAGAGAAAAGCCGAAGTCCTCAGCAAGGAATCCGGCAAAATTGGCGTTACCATTACGACGAGCAGTCCGAGCAGCGCGAGCGGTAGTCCACCGCCAAATAAAATACCACGATTGCTACCAATCAAAAGTACCAATACGGCGACCGTCTCACCGCCTTTCCTGAACGTAAGTTGTTCTCTCTCAATAAGCACAGCGCTTTGGTCCCTCGGCCAATTGTGCTTCGATCGATGCCGAGAGAGAGACGGACGATTTATCGACACCAAGCTTTCTCGCGAATCATCGCAATTTTGAAACGAGGACAACTATTTGGAATTGGAGACCCAGCTTTTGTCAGCTCGACCTTGACGTATGCAGAGTTGCGCGTAATTCTATTTATAAATACAAATACGAATTTATACACATCGTGATTTTTATGTGAATATGAATACAAATTTATTCATACTTCACTTATTGTAAATACAGATGCAAACGAATTCGTATTCACAAGTGTGAATACAAATTTATTTGTATTCACATGCATGCATACAAATGCAATTGTATTCACAAATATTCTGAACATACAAATAAATTCACAGAAAAAATTGTGAATATTCACAAAAAATGTGAATATTTACAAAAAATCCTGTGAATTAAAAAAAAAATTCACATCAAAATCTGTGAATGCAAATGCATTCACAAAAATTTGTAAACACAAAAAAATTCACAAAATAAGTTGTGAATTTTTTCGTATTTGATACAAATTAACATCAAATTCACAATGATTAGATTAAAATTTACACCAAAAGTGAGTTCTTACGTATTTTGAGAGAAAACATTGCCTCAACACAATGTTTTCTCTCAAAATACGTAAGAACTCACTTGTGGTGTAAATTTTGATATAATTGTCGTGAATTCGATTTTAATTTTACTCAACTTGAGGAAATTCACAACTCATTTTGTGAATTTTTTAATATTTATAATGTAATATTTAAAACTCGCAACTTTTTTTGCCAAAATGTCTTTGCCTGAACGCAATGTTTTCTCTCAAAGTACGTAAGAACTCACTTTTCGTGTAAATTTTAATCTAATCATTGTGAATTTGATTTTAATTTGTCTTAAATACGAAAAAAATCACGACTTATGTTGTGAGTTTTTTTGTATTTACAATTTTTTGTGAATACATTTGCATTCACAGATTTTGATGTGAATTTTTTTTAATTCACAGGATTTTTTTGTAAATATTCAGATTTTTTGTGGATATTCACAATTTTTTCTGTGATTTTATTCGTATGTTCAGAATATTTGTGAATACAATTGTATTTGTATTTGTATTTACAGTAAGTGAAGTATGAATAAATTTGTATTTATATTCACATGAAACTCACGATGTGAATGAATTCGTATTCGTATTTATAAATAGAATTTTGCCCAACTCTGGACGTATGCTATGAAAAAAAACACGTTTTGCGCTACACTGAACTGACTTTCCCAAATTCTACTCATTGTCGATTTGTTGACAGAAACTAGCCATTTATCGGGGGGTGTCGGAAAGAAATCCTACCGTTACCGCTTTAAACGATATATTAGGAGTAGAAATAAGTCTCCGCTTTGTTTTTAAATCGAAAATTGGGCATTTATTGTGAAAGAACGGTACTTTATGTTTTATTCAAATTGAAAATTACTTGTTGAGTCACTTCTAATGTAAGTGCAAGTTCTTCTTGCATTTGGCACGAATTTCCATCCGATAATGCTTCCAATTACGCGTTTTCGTACACTCTCGGCCTTCCGCTACGTTCTTCGTCTACGACGTCAAACTCGCCGTCCTTAAACTTTTGAAACCACTCGCGACAACTTCTCTTACTTAAAGCAGCCTTACCGTATGCGTCAAGCAATCGATGCGCCTCAGCTGCAGATTTCTTCAAACTCAAGAAACCAAAACTCGACATTTTCGCACGAAAAAAATTATGTGATGCTTCTACAAAATCGCTGTTTTTTTTGCTTTGCCATACCAATTACCATATGACGTTTTACATTACTAATTACCATATGACGTTTTATATCTGACAATTTCAACCATAACCTCCAATGGTGGGGCCATTTTTTGTCAAACGGCGGAGACTTATTTGTACTCCCAATAATTAGGTATAAAAAATAGTGAATTGGAGCATTGTTGACTAGCTCGTGGCCGCAAGAAGGGAATTTTTCTGAACTTTTCTGGGTAAACTTTTGTAGCTTTTCGAGTTAAAAAAAATGGTAAACCTGCACGGACGAATCATCCGAAATAAAATAAGTCAATCGCATTTAGGTTTTTGCATGACATTATCCAGTGCTTGGACGAAGGATTTAATGAAATATTCATACTTTGAAAAGTCGCTGCCGTCCAAAGTGGAAGTATCAATATTCTGTGGAAAAAAACGCTCTATCCTCGTTGATAACGGAAAACCCTGTATGGAAAAAAAATATCCTCCGTTCAAGCACTGTTTTTGATATGTGTAAAAGAAGCTTGTAAAATTTCAAGTTAATCAATGCGGTTTTGAGATATCGTGGTCACCGATTTTGAGAAAGTCATTGAGAAAAACGCGTTCAAAGTCGTCCGTAACTTTTTCAATTGTGAACGGATCGACTTGAAGTTTTATCTTTTGAGAATCCGTCGAGGACCAAAAATCGATATTTAAAAAAATTCCAAGTAGGTGTACGCACTCGATCAAGTCTACGTGGTAGCGCCAGATAATTACGTCCCCTTGTGCAACAAATTTGCTTTTCACGTTCAAACTTAACCACTTCAGCGACTGACTGATATTTTTCAAATTCCGTTGTACATTCGAAGCAGTCGTTACACGTCGAATTTTTCTTATTAGCCACGTTATCATTGTTTTATCACAAATGTCAGTTGTGCAAGAAACGCATGTACGTTTGGCGAAGGTAAAAAGGAATTTTAATCCACAGCCGTAACTTGTACGAAGATAATTATTTCGAGATTAAAAAAAAAGCTTTTCGAAGTTCCGAAGCCCAGTTTCATGAGTCCCTAAGCTCGTGTGGCAAAAATTCGTTAGTTTTTTAGTTGTCTGAGCCTGAAAGTAAAGAACACATGTTCCGTGTAAAACAAAAAGAAACGGAAAAGTATCGAGTGCTAACATTGAAGCTCAAGTCAGAGAGTTATATAATACTCTTCATATACATAAGAATAACATTTTTCTTTCATCAGACTCAGCGTGTGTGCACGAATTTATGGGATCGTCACAGTGTACCAATCATTAAAATATCCAAATCAGTCTGGTTTTTTTAAATGTCAAATCAAAGCACATTTGTATTTTTTTACGATTGAAAATGTCTTTAAAAAAAAGTAGTCGTTTTTTATATCTAAAAAAGTCGTTTTTTATATCGAAATTGACAAAATGGCGGCGATTTGAAACAAAAACTGTCGAACTAAGCTTATTTTTTTTCGACAGTTCCTCGTTAAAAGAAATATGACGATTGAAAAGAAAGCTTCCACAGCAAGATAATGAATGGCGTGAAGAATGTTATGTCCAAATTTGATAGGGATAGCTTGAAAACTCTTGCTTTGAGAGTGTACACCATTTTGAAAAACATTTCGAAAAAATCGCGTTTAAAGTTTCGAGTGGGGAATTTTCATATGAATCGTCTACTTACGATGAATCGGCGATGCCAGGTCCATGTTTATAACCGTCTGTACTAGCGGACAATGCAAAAAATCGATTTTTTGAAAATGTTGCATCGATGATTCTGTAAAAACTCGAAAAACGAGCCTATTCAAACTTTTCCCCGCGTACCACTCGATGGTGTTATGAAAAGCTTCATTCAAATCAGCGACGTGTCCAAAACGAGTTTTTTTTCTCCCCAATTTGTGACGGTCAAAGTCGCACGTAGGCTCTTCGATTGACGTTATCTCAAAGAACGAAACAAAAGTAAGAACGAAGCGTGAAGAAGCTGGAAATGGCTTTCTCCGTTGCAGAAGGTAAACGGCAGGAGGCCGTCGTCCTCGTCGAGCGTGAAGTCAACGCCGGAGGAGCCATCGCCGGCGGTCCCGACGACACCAGCGCCGGCCCAGCAGGACAAGAAGAGGCCCGAGGCTGACGTGCCGCGTGGCCCGGTACCGTCGTTGCCGCGTGTGCCACCGGTGGTCGCACCTACGGCGCCACTGTCGCCCGTGGCTTCCTCGGGGACCCCTGCCTCGATCGAACAACCTCCCTGTGACCATCAGCCGCAACAGCAGCAGCAGGTCGGCAAGAAACGACCCCACGAAAATAACAAAATGAGCAAAACGTCGAACGGTGCGTTGCTGCACGTGACGACGAACGATCCGAGCAACAACGGCCTCAAATCCACCACTAGTCCGAGCGACTCTTACACGAACAACAACAGGTTAGGCTCGATCGTGAACGGTCATCACAATCCTGTTATCGGCGATAACAACAGCGACGCCGTTGTCGCCGCCGCCGCCGCCGCCCCGAAAACTACGATGGGAAAACATCGGAGCAACAGCAGCAGCAGCAGCAGCAGCGCAGCCAGCACCGCAAGTAACAACAACAACAATAACAACAACAAAGGGGACGATGACGACAACGACGTTGACAACGACGCGAAGAACGATGACAATGACGAGAACAGTATAATCCTCAAGAATAACAAAAATAACGACATTACGAGAACGTCGGACGTGTACGTACCGTTGAGCAGCCCCGGCACCGACTATTGGCTTGCACGTAATCCCGTAGCTGATCAGGTATTCATCACGGACGTAACGGTCAATCTGAAAACCGTCACTATCAGGGAGTGCAAGACTGAAAAGGGATTCTTCCGGGAGAGGGATCCTAAAAGCGATATATATTGAGACTCACGCGCGCGAGAAGAGAGAGGGAGAGACACGAGAAAATATAAAACTGTAAGAAATGAATACTAAATCGGAGAGACAGACTCGACGAGACGGAAACGTCGCCGCGTTACTACATATTGATTTGTACCTTATTCTGTCTTTATTTTTCTTCTACTTTTTTCCTCTTGTAAATACTGAACTATAAATTATTGATCTTTTCTTTTTTTTTTTTTGAGCTCGTTGCTTGTCGGAAGTTTTTTTCTTCTGTTTTTGTTTTATATCTGTAGAGAGAGGCTAAGGTTGCCAGTCGTTGTATTAGCGGAAAATACGAGAGAAGACTTTCGCAATCACGATCCAACGCGCTTGTCGGTCGGTGATCCGTCGACGAATCGTCGCGTCATCTGATTTTCGAGTCACACTGTACACATACGTTGTGTATGTAACTGGTCTGCTAAAGGAATTCGACTCATCTTGTTGAACGATTGGATTGGGTGTGAAAATAATTCGGGCTGAATTTAAGCTCTCTAATTCGTGTCTGGCTCTCAATAATACACTCCCCCCCCCCCTTCTGGTGTTTTACACTGATCATTTCGTTTTTGCATTCAACCTCGAACGACTCAATTAATTTTGGTCTACCACGCTCGAAGATTTGAAAACAGACTTAGGGCTTCAAAAAGCTGCTTTCCATTTTTCTAAAACTCTGTCATTGTACCGATACAAACTGCAGATATTTGAAAAGGCGATGTATATTCGTTGCCATGTGTAAAAAATGATCACGAGATTTGCCAAAAAAAAAAACATTTTTTCTTCAAATATTTTTTTCATCGTTCAACGTTTTTTGTTCTTCAAGTTTCGTTTTTTTTCTCGTCATCCAACGTCGTTTGTTCTTCAAATTTCGTTTTCTTTCATCGCCCAATATGGTTTTCTGAAAAAAAAAGAACTGCAAATTTCTTTTTTCATCCAACGTTTTTTATTCAAATTTAGTTTTTTTTTTTCATGTTTCAACGTTTTTTTGTTCAAATTTCGTTTTTCATCGTCCAACGTTTTTTGTTCAAATTTCGTTTTTTTCACCGTCCAACGTTTTTTGTTCAAATTTCGTTTTTTTCATCGTCCAACGTTTTTTTGTTCAAGTTTCGTTTTTTTTTTTTCATTGTCCAACGTTTTTTTTGTGGAAATTTCGTTTTTTTCCCCACGATCCAACGTTTTTTTTTGTTCAAATTTCTTCTTTTTTTTCATCGTCAACGTTCTTTGTTCACATTTCCTTTTTCTTCATCGTCCAATGTTTTTTTCTGGAAAAAAATTGTGAAGAAAAAAACCTTTTTTTTCTCTAGATTTCGTTTTTTTATCGTCTAACGTCCTTTTCTGAGAAAAAATAGTTTCGATTTTTTCACAGTCCGTTTTTTCCCCCAAATCTCGTTTGTTGCGTGGTCTATCGTTGTTGTTATTCCAAATTTCAAAAATCTCCAACCGGTTTTGACAAATATTGAAGAGCTTGACAAATATTGATCGTTGAGTTCAAGTTGGGAGGTAAAGAGCGAACGTTACGTGTAAATCGAATGGTAAAACATGAGTACTGTCACTTGGACTTGATTTAGAGCGTAGAAAAGTGGCATGAACTTTTTTTTTATACCTGATACTATGGTTCAAGAGGATAAGAGTTCGTTTTTTTTATTGTTGTTTAAAAACCCTTATATATCTGAGAACACACGACAAATTTAACGCAAAGTCACTTTTTCGTTCTCCTTTGTTCAATGTCCCTGTAATATACGCTGTGTAAAATAGTATTATATTACGTGGATTGTTATATATGTACGTTAAATTGTATGTACATCTTTGCCAGAATTCTCACAGGATTGCGAAAGCCGATGATCAATCTTGGTATCCATCGTTCGATCGCGCTCACTCCAACTTTTCCTTTTATCCGTGGACTTTTGCTCGACACTTCGTTGGGTAAGATACAGCAAATCCTCAAAGAAAAAAGTATGCCGACTTTTGATATTTTTCTCTCGATAATAATTGAGATGCTGTGTCGAGAAAAATCATATAGGAAGAATTTGCGTTGTTGGAACGATCGAACGATGAATTTCACGAAACACGAAGATTTCGCATTCCTCAATTTTAACGGCCCTTCATTGGACATACGATTCTTCTCAGCGTTGCACCGTTCCACATACATGCGTATACTTACTACACTATATATATATACATATATATAAACACACACACATACACACATTTTTTTCTCTGCCCAATAAACACCGCGAGGTGTTGGGCCCGTATTCCCGGTGGATAACTCCGTGAATCAGACGCCGGAAGCGACTGATCGAGAGTAATTCATTTTTCCTCGTCATATCAAATTAGAGGATAGAAACGACGATCAATTTCTATTTTCTTCATTCCCCGTTCAGTTCCTTCAACCCGAACACACGAAATTATGCATCGCCTGTGTGTGGATCGGGAGCATATTAAAAAACAAAAAATCATTAAAAAGAAACTGTTTACCAGTGCAGAACCAGTAAATCCGTGATATAGAGTTTAATAACCGTAGTACATAGAGAAAATCTTCTTCCCCTCCCTCGCTTATTTATTGTAACAAAAGGAAGAAAAAAACAAGGACGACTTTATTTTTTATTTTCACATAAGCTTAGCGTTTAAGAAGCTACTAGATGGAAACGAAAAAAGAGAAACGAACGAACAGTTGTGGCTGGCGGGGAAAAAGAAAACGAACGTGCAACACCGCTGCCCAATGGGGAGCGAGATAATACACGAGCACACGACAAGAAAAACGACAAAAAAACACGTACGTACGAGAAAATCATGATATACCGGGGAGGGGGAGGGTGTTGTTTTTTTTTTTGGAAGGGCATTCCTTGCAAAACTACGATAAATGTATAATTTGTACATTATGGTGAAAAGTCCATTGTAAAAAGTGTAAATAGACGAATTTCAAATTAGGGGCACCGGTAGTAGAAGGATTTCATTTTAACAATTGTACTCCTGCGATTTTAGTCGCATGCGTGGGTGAGTGTGCAAATGCGACCGCGTGCATGGATACGTGCGTGCGTGTGTGTGTGTACTACACGGGCACATAGTAGGGTTTTGACTAACCTAAGGTGAATTTAAAAAAAATTCCTTGTACAAATGGAGAAAATGGGCCACGAGATTTTCTTTTATTTTTCATCGACCCACACAAGGACTCGCAAATTTTAAATCGTCCAACGAAATACACATTTTCAAATGTATAACATTGCGCAAAAATTCCTTATTTTCTTCTCGTAGGTTTGTTTTTTGTCGTCGCAAATTTGCGTACCGAGGAAAAGAAAGTATATGGGCGTGAAATTACGCGATTGTGCATACAGCGGCAAAACAGATGCAGTGGGGCTGGCTGATCCATCTCTTGTATCATTACAAGCTATATGCATATATATATATGTGTGTATATGTATATATGAAATACAATAGCCCGACATGTGAACCCCTGTAGTAGGACATACATACACCAAATCCGAGTAATTTTAGTTCTGTCTGGTACAGATTAATCCTTATATTTGAATAAAAGCATTACTTGAATCTCTACGAGCGAATAGTTTTATTTGTATGCGTCCCTTACCCTCACATGTTTGTTTCCTCATTATTAATATAGCCCAGTTTTTTATAAAATAATAATGGAAAACTTATATCCTTCCAACGAGAGTCAATTCTGGTATGTAAACGAGGATAATGATTGCGCGATTCAGCGGGTGAACACAATGGAAAAGTTGGGCTCGACACAGATTCTGATATTTCTCTGGACCGTGGTCCGGAAAGTGGCATGGGATGCCATCTGACGACAAGCACTGGAAACTGAGCGTATCATTTGGTGACGTGCTGAAATGTTCGCGATTTTCACGTCCTAGGGGTGGCGATGCTTCAATGTGGCCGGTCAAAGCATAGCCTTAAACGGAAACAATTACTTCGTTCTTGATTTTCTGCGAGTTGTCTATTGGAATTACCTCCATGCTAGATTGTAAATATGTTACTGCAGTGAATAATGTATTTTTCGCTCGTTTGTAGCTCCGTCAGCTCTGGATCGAGATTTCTTGATGTTATGAGAGTCACTCGCAGGTTTCGAGGAGCCATTCTGTTTTTCAGAGTATTCTTTTCACGAGGGAAAATCGTCAAGGGCTACGTCAGTGAATTCTTCAGAGGTTTTGTTTTTTGAAAAAAACTGACCGTCTACGAAAAAACTCGGTTCGAAAATTTTTAAGGTTACGTCGATCTTGTACACGCCCTTAAGGAGTTTCGAGACTGAAACAGAAATGCTCGTAGACGGTGGAACTTTATATCACCGAGAGATTAATTTAGGATGCACATGACACTTCGTAAACACTTGTTATAGGGGTGTAGGGGCTAAAATGCTTCGATTAAAAAAAAACTGAGCAAACCGTGATCCTAGTGTTGGGAACGTTGAATCAAAAAATTAAGCGGTTTCTCTACTTCGTTCACTAATGATATTTGAAAAAAAAGATGTGAGTTAAGAGCTCGAACGGTTTGTTTTCGGATATTAACGAAACTTGTAGGTTAAACGTAGCAACATCGCGTCACCTGGCTTTGTCGAGTGAGCCACTCGCAGTCAACCATTGGGTCTGTTCGTTTTAGCTACACTTTTCTACACTTCTTACACCTCCAGTGGACTTTCTATTACTGTATCTGGTCAAAGTGTAGCTAGCGCGAACAAACCTATCAACTGGCGGGTATTTAAAAATCGGCGGGCCTTCAAAACGTACAGTGTCACAGTACTTGCACTTATAATATAATCTAATTATTCGTCCGCACAACATTTCAACGATTTCTCGATTCTGTCGAATAACTAACGCTGAAAGTTTTTCACCGTGAGGGTAACCTTAAGCCGACGACGCTTCAGCGATAGTTGGCCATGCCAATGTGAGAAACAACCGCTACTGCCGAGTCTATCGGTTATTATTTTTTTCTTCAATAAAATTGCAAGATATTTATGTTTAATTGCGTATATGATAAGGAATATTATCATTTCCCGGACTAGAAATGTTTTCCAACAATATTATGAATTGAAAATTGCCCAATAATAATTTATTTTTACATGAAATTTTATTCGCAAGAAGCAGCCTGCTGAAAATCATTGTGCTCTCGTCGTCACTCTCGAAACAAAGGAACGGCATCGAAATTCCTTAAGGAGTTCCGAGATAATTGACGATACGTTATTTATCATTTGATTCAAATTTATACAGTAAACTCTTGGTAATATACTAAATGCACCCTCTAAATTTTAAATCGACCATCCACATCGTTTCTATAAAATTTGCAATTGAAAAATCACTTTTTACAATAGGGCGAGCCTAATCGTCAGATTCATTGTCAGGCCTCATTACCATTTCTGCAAATGATAACTTCTTTTACCCAGTTGAAAAAAAACACTCTTGGTTATTTGTTTTATCTAGGAAAATCGTCTCTTTAACCTTAAATGTTAAGGAAACTTTGTGAAAAAACCATCGTGCCAATTACATTATAAAGATGCTTAGTTATTGTCGATTCATATCGTTTGTAAAAAAGGCACGTGAAAAACCATAAGCAGATGATTTTTTTCAAAAAATAAGTTAAAGCCCAAAATCGCGAAAACCATGGGACTTTCACTAAACTGAAATTCCAGCATATAGTAGGACATGATCTGGTCTATCGACAGTCGCCGGATTATCCATTCATAACGTGACACCCTGTGTATATATACGCGTCCGAACATTGACATATTGATGGAAAACCTCGTTTCATAGCGGTTTTTTTTTATGACGGGAGATTCTTATCGCGTGTACCGCGAGGGCGGCGGCACTATTCTGCGGTACAGATAAAAAACTCCTCACTGAGAGATGGCGCGACACCAATCGGTTCGCGCGATTGTACAGTAAATTAGTTGTCTAGCGTAAATTATATGTCGCAGGTAATACAACCTGAGATAATACGAGACGAGGCTTTATTGAAACATTATACGGTCTCAAAGTACGACGGGTAATCTTAGAGTCTCCAGGATATTTTATTATACAATACGCACCTTTTTTCTCGGCCTACCTAGCGGGACATGGTGGCGCTGTAGTCGTGGATCTGTATACATACACTCATATCTATACATGTATATAGTTATATCCGCGTGTATATTGTGTATATCCAATCTGACGCGAGCCATCCGTCCGATAGGCAAAAAAATTTTCGGCTTCGTCCTCAAATTCATCTCGTGTAATGCGAAACTAGAGGAAAACATAACGAATTTGAGAAGATAAAAAGCTCGATTGGTGTTGAACGCGCGATCGGAAAAATTCGGGATTGTGATTGAAAAAAAAAAAATCGCTTCGATAAAGATACGAGAGTGCTCTAGTGTATTCGCATCGAGTGCCCATATGTGCCGTATCAACGACGTAGAGCAACGATTATGTGGATAAAACCACAGGAAGTTCTGTTGGCCAATGCTTTTTGGTAATAACATCAACCTTCTTTATTCGGAAGTCGACATTTTTCCGTTCCAACGACAATGCGTTTGCTTGTGTTTATCGTCGATGTCGCAAGGAGCGAGAGAGAGGACGAGCGAGAGTGAAAGCGCAAAGAGAGAGAGATCTGTCAATAAGCACGAATCAGCTGATGCAGTGTCGGTTTTTACACCCTTCGTCCTTCGCCTTTCGAACTATCAAACAAATTCGTACGCGTTTTGTCGATTTCTACAGTGTTATTCGTTCTTTTCGCCTTTAACGCTCGAACGCCCTTGCGCATTTTGATCCTGTCCCTTTCACTTTGACGGCGCACTTGTCACTTGGCAGCTCAGAGCTCGATGGCGGACGAAATGAATTTGGGGTTTCAATCGTGTCTTTTTGCCCACGATCCAGGGTCACGGAACAGGCAACCGTCTATTTTGTTCTGCAAAGGCGCAAGGGTCATGGAAAGACCGGAGGGCTCGGCTCCATTCTGGTGGGCACCCTCGACAGCGTATTCGACACGAAGCCGCCACCCTTCCGGATTCTCCATCAGACGCCGAACTCCGAAGTTTATTGGGGTAAAGCAAAAAAGTTCCTTCATGTTCAACGTACCGACCATTGGAGGCGTTTACTTTTCTTTATCGTTTTCCCAGAGATCGCTTGTTCTCTGACGCACGAGGAAATATTGAACGACTGGCAATGGCTGCACGACAAACTCACCGATACCCTGAAGTCCTTCGACACGGAGGAAGAAATAACGGACTTTGTTTGCTGCAAGATACAATCGATCATCGCCAACAATGTGCCCGATTCTCAATTCGCAGAGGGTAATATCCTACGATCTATGCAACGCTCGATTATGCCGTTCGCGTTTCAACCGCGCTGGTTTTGAGGGGCAATACCACAGCGAAGACTAAAAAACGATACGGAGATTTCCAAGATTTTTGTGAAATTGGTTAACTTTATTGATAATTTGGAATTTGTTCTGCGAAATCGACGCCATAAGGAGTATGTAGATGTTGAGAATATATTTTTGTACTCCAAGGTGGCGACACATTAAATTTATGGCCACAGCGAATTTTTCCAATTCGTAGAATAAAACGGAGAACCAAATACTAGAGTGTTTCGCGATGTTGAGATCGAATACTAAAGGCGTGACGAGGATCCAAAAGGAATTTTAACAATGAAAGTATTGTTAATGTTGTTTTTCAACAATATTGATTTTTTATGGAACATGCTTTCATTTTATTTGCATTTTTCTTAAGAAGATTCTTAGCAAAATCATTATTGCAATAACTTCATGTACGCCAAGTACCAAGTACTAAGGGTTTTTCAATCGTTTTTCTTTAAAATTATTATTAATTTTTTCTAACAATGTTGATTCTTGATAGAAGAGCCTTCCGTTTGATTTGCATTATTCTAAAGAAGATTCTTAGAAAAATGATAATTGCGAAAACTTTTTACAAATACCAAGGAATCTTAAATATTTTTTTTCAACAAAATTATTATTATTTTGTAACAATGTCGATTTTTTATAGAAGGAACTTTCATTTGCTTTGCATTATTCTAAAGAAGACTTAGGAAAATGATAATTGCAATACCTTTCAACAATGTTTCACAAAAATCTTTTCACTAAAAAATCGTTTTCACTAAAATTGTCCCCTTTCTTGCGTATATTTTGCGGAACCAACTATAAACATCAACAAAGTTCATCCATTTTCGGGAAACCAATTTCAACATCCCCATATTAGTTTCCCGCCCAATACAGTGGCGTTACCTCAAAATAACTTGTCCGTCCAACCAAGCGATCCCGTGGGTATTCCAAGGAAACCATAACTTTTCCACCGAAAGTTCATTTCCATCGTAACTGCTGAAAATTCAGGTTCCAAAATTCTCAACACGCACATAGTGCACGAGTAAAGGTGAGTTTTTGTTTTCAGAGGAAGATCCGCAGTCCTTCAAGACCGTATCGTTTAAGTTTCATCAGACCTTCAATTTACCTAACGAAGACAAGCTCGTGAATTATTATTCCTGCAGGTACTTTCTTTTGACGAATTGCGCCATATTTTTATACCTTCGATGACAATTACGGTTTTACGGACATTCGGTAGACATCGACAAAGATGAATACTCGAGGAAATGTACACTGTTGTAGCTACTGGAAATCTCGACTACCCCGGCAAGGATGGCTCTACTTGTCCGTCAGTCATATGTGCTTTTACTCCTTTATATTGGGGAGGGAGACAAAGTTGATGGTGCGGTGGGCCGATATAGTCGAACTCGACAAAACGAACTCGCTTCTGTTTCCTGACAGTATTCGCGTTGTGACTCGAGACAATAAACAGGTAGGCGATTTTTTCGTTTTCTTTTTGCCATTGGATAAAATCAGGAAAGCTTTTATCGTTTTTATATGTAAATTTTCCAGTCAATTGACCTACGGAATATTTGAAACTTTTCATTCGTCGGTTTCGATCTTTTCGAAACTCACGAATTTTTATGAATATTTTGAACTCGGTTAATATTTATTCAGCGCGTTACTCACTTTCGTTATTCTTATTAATTTATTTTTCTTCTTTCATGATTATTGTTATTGCTATCAGTACGATTATTATTGTTACTACTATAAAATATTATACCTGTAGAGACTACTCGATTCGAATGTATAATTGTAATTATAGCTATTAAATTATGAAGGGACTTTTGATGTTCCGAAACGAAAAAGCATATTTTTTAGCACTATGCGAAAACAAATATTGACAATTTTCATTCTCTTTTAGCATCACTTCTTCATGTTTATGCACAAATCCGATACGTACTCGCTGATGGAGCAACTAACGAATCTCGCTATGAAACGGTGATTGCCATGTAATTCGTCCTAACCCAAATTTACCTCCGTATATGCAGAATTCCGGCTTGAGTGGTACGAAAAAAAAACACCCTTTGATTTTCAGACTCATTGACGAGAAGAGTGGATTTAACGAAGACCGAGAGCTTCTGAGCAAATTAAGGTGAGTCTTTCAAGATAACGTGCCGTAATGTAGCAATCGATAATATTTGCTCGTGATCTCATATAATTCTATATAGAACTATAGTAGGTTCCAAGTATTCTAATGTCGAATTCTAATCTAGAAAAAATCCTGTTGTTTTTCATGTTTTTATGGTTTATGGTTTTTATGGTTGATGGTTTTTATGGTTGATGGTTTTTATGATTTATGGGTTTTATGGTTCATGGTTTTTATGGTTTATGGTCTTTACGGTTTATAGTTTATAGGTTTTATGGTTTGCATGGTTTATGGTTTTTATGGCTTATGGTTTTTATGGTTTGTGGTTTTTATGGCTTATGGTTTTTATGGTTTATGGTTTTAATGGTTTTTATGGTTTTAGCAAAAACGTGCCGAAAAAAGCGTCTTTTCTCAAGCGAGATTTGGATGCGAGAGCCCACTCGGAAGCTTACAGAATACAATTCCGACTTCCGGCAACTGAGAAACTGGACGGCAGTATAGACGTGACTCTTTGGACTCCATACAACAAGCGTCACGTCTGGGGAAAAATATTCCTATCCCAAAATTATCTTTGCTTCGAGAGTCGAGTGAGTCATCTGTGCTTATATAATTTCGTCATTTTGAAAACATAAACTTTACCCTCTGTACAATCTATATCAGAGATACCACAATTTTAAATACTCAAAATAAGAACTCGAGCGCCAGTTGGCAATGTTCTTTTAGAAATTTCTGGAAAAAATGGCGATAACGATAATTAATTGAATTAATCGAGGATGGTTGATACAGGTGCGACAAATGGTCAGTTTGGTAATTCCTCTTCGGGAAGTGAAGGTCGCCGAGGCAGTGGTAAATCAATCCTCGAACGCCGTCACGGACAAGTCCATCCTCGTTACGACCGCCCGATCGTCCTTTCTCTTCGCTCAGATACAGGACCGTGATTTTGTCGTCCAAAAGATATCCGAGCTTCTCGCGAAAACAAAGTTGGTCCAACTGTTAGTTGCATCTGTTTTCCTACGCTTATCGTGTATTGCAAAAGCGGTCAACTGTCGAATCACGCGTCGTAACAAAGTTCCATAATTTTTTAGATACTCGCACGCTTGTTATGTTTGAGGAAAGCTTGAGGGGGGAGACACCTTTAGGCGAGTAAAAAATTGCCGATTTTCGGGATTTTTTCAAAAAGGAAAGATTTCTTCACCATTTTTGAGACTTGGGATATGTTTTGTTACGACTTTTGGCTGTTGCATGGTATTTTTAAAAGGAATCTTTAATCACGGCGCAGTTATGGCCCGCTCAGCCCCCTGACACTGGCCTACTATTCCTATACGATAAACGAAAACGCCTTTTGTCCCGGCTTTTTAGTTCTTGAAATTGCCACTACCTAGCGTTGGCTGTTACGAGACAGCCTACGGCTCCAAATACTCCGATCAGCTGAACGATTCGATGTTTTTGTGGCTTTCGTGCTGTTATCGTTATCGCGACGTTATTTATTGTGTTAAAGTGGTCAAGTGAATGAACGTTGTGAGAATGTACTAAATAATTTTATTCAAATGTGAAGTGACTTTTTTATTCATGTCAAATAATCGAAACACCGGTGCAACATACATATATATGCGTGCCTGTCACACGACTACTAGCGCCACAGTGCGGCAAGGGGATTTTGCGAACAGCATTTGTTTACCAGTGTCAGCCTTTACCACTACCATTTTTTCTTCAAATTCCATTTTAAATGGGTTCTTCACCATTTTTAAGACTCGGAGTATGTTTTATTGCTACTTTTGCGGTCTTCCAAACGGGTCGCGGCGGATGCTGTCAGAGGGCGTGACACGTAGCGACGGCCGAATTACTTTGAAAACAACCAACGAAGATTTTTCTTTCTTTAACACTCATACGCCGAATATGAACAACAACAAAAGTGAGAAATATTGAAAATCGATAAAATGGTTCGCTTTGAAACAAAAAAATTGAATTTTCCGAACAAAACGACATTTTGCAATACAAAATACTTTTTAAAAATTTTCAATAACACTTAGAGTAATGTTTTAGACAATAAGGCTAGAAAGATTTATACGAAATTTCATCAGAATCGGTCGATTAGTTTTTTAGCCTTACGTGACGTCAGTTTTGAAAATGCAGTTTAGAAGACCGTGCCATACCTCGGCTATTCTTAAAGCTTAATCGTTCAAAAAATGTTTAACCATGTAACAGCCAAAAATAGTAATGAAATATAACCTAAGTCTAAAAAATGGCGAAGAAATCTTTTCTTAAACTAAAATTCAAAGGCTTTATGCTTTAGGAAAATTCTTTCCTTGCCTATAGGTATGCCCCGCTTTAATCGCTTGAAAAAAAAATTTCTTAATTTATCCATTGTCTATCAACCAAAGCTAAATTTTCAGAATAATTTTCAAAATACGGCAAATTGGGTTTTGTAAATATAAAAAACGGTTTTTCGTTTTATTCTTCGGAAAGAATTATTAGACAATGATCGCAATAATTTTGCGTAAAAGTACTCGCCAATCGTTATTTCCATGAATAATTTGACGTTTGAACGAAAGTATTATAAGAATAGGAGGAGTGGCGATCTTTATCTTGGGGTAATGTTAGGCTTTCGTAGGTAACAAACTCTAAAAAGATCGTCCCCGCAAAAAGTAACGATTTGTTTTCGCATTCGTTTCCAAGCGGACCCGCTGTTGCCGAAAAAACACAAATTGATCCGAACAATCGAACGATCGACGAAAAGGTGGACGATCAAACGACCTGGACACCGCAACCAGCGTTGATGTCACTTTTCAAGGCTCCTCTGAGTTCCGAGGCCACTGTGAAGCAAGAGGCGAAGGAAAAACAGTGGGAACTCCATTTCGCCGAGTACGGCAGAGGCATAACTATATACAGAACAACGGAAACGGCGAAACTCGTGATTCAAGGTGTACCGCAGACCCTGCGCGGTGAAGTCTGGCTCACATTTTCCGGTATTATAAAAACTTCGAATTTCCACTAGCTGCCGTTATTTGGTGAATTCAACATTCGCACGAAAATAAACGACACCTTCGACAAGTTCGTCTTTGGCATCATCAGAGCGCGTTTGGATATCCAACATGATTCTTAAGGCGTTACCTCCACTTGTAGCGCAAAGGAAAGGCCTTTTTCATGAATTTTTTTGAAGAAAACTACAAAACTTTTTTAATCGATCAATATACCATCTTAAAGAACACATCTTGAAGAACTTTCAGTAATTTTTTTATTGAAAAATATTACATTGTTTAGTGGCAAATGGCCGTCAATGAAATAATGTTTTTATATACACGGTTTGCGGTGACCAACATTGCGGCGAAGTGGATCATCTGAAAAAAAAATGCGGATGGATTTAGTCAAATATAAGTATAAACTAGTCTTTAATCGAAGGATTTTAAAAAATATTCATTTTTTACAAAATGGCGGACAGTCAAAGTTAATGGTTCGATTTTAACGAAAAAAACGGCCGTTTTTTGGCCATAAAACGGCCATTTTTTTCGAAAAAAAAATCGAACGATTAAAGACTACATTTTTATGTATTAAATAAGCCTGCAAAATTTCAAGAAGATCGGTTCATTAGTGTTCGAGTAATCTTGGTCACCGACTTCAGAAATGCCATTTTGAGAAAAACGCGTTTAAAGTTTCAATTTCAGTTCTTCAATTCACGGATTCTTCTCTTTCAACGCTCATATCTCAGTGAATTTTGTTCGGATCGACTTGAAATTTTCAGGACATATTCTCAGATACTTATACTTCAAAAAAATGCAATAAAAAAATCGATTTTTTCAAAATCGCAAGTAGGGGTAACCCCTTAACTGAAGAACGGGAACTCGTTTGGATATCCAACATGATTCTTAAGGCGTTACCCTCACTTGTAGCGCAAAAAAAGGCCTTTTTCATGAATTTTTTTACAGAAAACTACAAAACTTTTTTATCCCCCCTTGAGGGTAATCCCTTAAGGGGGAGGTCCCTTTAGGCGATCGAAATTGAGCAAATTTCGAAGACTTGTCGTGTCGAAACTTGATTTTACACAATTAAAATGTTATGCATGTATTTTACATCTTTGACGTTTTCCAATGTTTATAAATATTTAAAAATGGCGGCGTTTCGACACTTCAGGTACGGTCGCTGCCTGAGATCTTTCACGGCGTGCAAACCAGCGTCTGGTGCATTGATCAACGACAGAGCCAAGAAATTTCAAATTTCCCATACGCTCTAAGTGAACCTAAAAATGAAGAAGATAAAGTAAAAATTCAAAAACATGATACGTGTTTTTAAAAATGTTCTACTTTTCATGAAATTTTTACTATAGTATTTGTTAATGAAAAAATAGGTTTTGCGAATAATTTTCAAGGACCTTTTGTTTCCCATAAACGGTAATTATGGGGCCAGGGTGAAGTTCCGAATTTTGGATGATCAGAACCCTCAAAAATCGGAAAAAATACTATCCCGGAAGATGAAAACTCCGAAAGAATTTTACACGAAAGACCAAAACTCCGAAAACCTGAACACCGTGAAAATAATTTGGCTATGGAAGTTTCAAAAGTTTCAAAATTTTCAATAAATCGACGAATTATGTAAAAAAATTGTATTTATTAATAAGTGATTTTACGTGTATTTTGAAATTTGCGTAGACAATGTTGTACGTTCCACATCATAGTTGACTGTCAATGATGTAGAACGTACAACATTGTCTAGACAAATTTCAAATTTGACGTAAAAGCACTTCTCAATAAATAAATAAATTCTTGAAATAATTCGTCGATTTATTGAAAATTTTGGAACTTTTAAAACTTTCATTGCTGAATTATTTCGACGGCGTTCAGATTATCGGAGTTTTGGTCTTTCGTGCAAAATTCTTTCGGAGTTTTGGGCGTTCTGATCATTCAAAGTTCGGAACTTCAACCCGGCCCCGGTAAATTATGTTATGTAAAAGTGTGCAAAATTACAAAATGATCGATTATATAGTTTTTGTTATCCTGTTACTATAGTTTAGTTATCCTGTAGGAGGTTCGCGAAAAAGTGGTTTTCAGGAACAGGCGTTTAAAGTTTCAAGTCTCAAAAATGTTGTGCCTACATTACCTACCGATTAATCTGCGATTTCCGGACCATGAAGCAGTCCCTCAGCTTCCTCGGCGCCTTCAAGTTCATTTTCGGCGTGACCTCTCTTTTACCCTACAAAGGGATCTTCCTCTTAGAAAGTTTACAAAGTGATCTCAATGATAAAGATTTGATATTCCAGCTCGACGTAACTTTAGATTGAAAATAAAAGCGATACCGAGTTTCGTAATTTTGTTATAACCTTCGCAGGTGCGATAAACGAGATGGCGATGAATTCCGGTCTATACAAATCACTAGTCGATCAAGCCTTGGGAAAGTCTTGCCAAGCGAACGAGGAAATCGAGAGAGATCTGCACCGTTCGCTGCCGGAACATCCGGCTTTTCAATCGGACACCGGAATAAGCGCTCTCAGGCGAGTTTTGTCAGCGTACGCTCTGCGAAATCCACAAATTGGTATGTTCTCAACCGTACGAAATAATACTATCTCGAATTTGTATGAAAATCATAATAGCCCATTTTATCATAATCATAACAGTTGTAATATTATAATTATCATTCGTATTGGTGTTACGATTTTCGCTGTTCATTTTCAGGTTACTGCCAAGCGATGAATATCGTTGCGTCGGTTCTTCTAATTTACTGCTCGGAGGAATCAGCGTTTTGGCAACTTTGCAACGTGTGCGAGTCACTGTTGCCGGATTATTACGACAGGCGGGTCGTCGGGGCTCTCGTTGACCAGGGTTTGCTCGAGGAATTAGCCGCCGAACATTTGCCGAGTTTGCACGCAAAGCTGGGCGAACTCGGTGTCATAAGGGTCATCTCGCTGTCCTGGTTTCTCACCATTTTTCTCAGCGTAATGCCCACCGGGAGCGCCGTTAATATTATGGATTGTTTTTTCTACGACGGTGCCAAAGTTATTTTCCAGGTTCGTTGAATTCCTCAGCGTTTGTCTGTCGCGAGGGATAACTCCGCGTCTCTAACGTGAAGCTAGTTTATTGGAAATATTGTCGCTGTTCTTATTAAGCTTGTTAAGCTCTTATTAGGCTACCGCGACGACCCGAAAATCAGGGTTAAGAATTTCTTTTTCAAGGAACACGTAGCATCATTGAAAAATCGTTTGGACGATTATTCGTCAGTACTTTAAGGAGGGATACCTTTAGGCGTGGGAGAAAATGGCGGATTTTCATGATCTTTTTTCAAAAGGAAAGATTTCTTTACCATTTTTAAGGCTCAGAGTATGTTTTCTTGCTACTTTTACGGTCTTCTAAACGGGTTGCGGCGGATGTTGTGCGTGACACGTAGCGTCGGCAGGATTAATCTTTTTAAAAAACCGATGATTTTTGTTTCATTAACACTCATACGCAGAATATGAACCAAGTGAAAGTGAGAAATGTTGAAAATCGATGAAATCGTGCGCTTTGAAAGGAAGATTGAATTTTCCGAAAGAGTGGCTACATTTTGCAACGAAAATACGTTTTTTTTTTCATTTTTAAAGAACATTTAGGGTTATGTTCTAGACAATAGGGTCAGAAAGATTCATACCAAATTTCATTTCAGGAAGACCGGGCCATACCCTTACCATTTTGAAAAATTAATAAAAAAATACCATGTAATAGCCAAAAGTAGTTACTAAACGCACCCTAAGTCTCATAAATGGTCAAGAAAACTTTCCTTTAAAAAAAAATCATGAATATCAGCAAATTTTTTCGTCGCCTAGAAGCATCTCCCCTCTTAAGGATGTTGAGTCCCAAACCGCAAGTGATAATAAAATTCTGAAAATCTGGCACGTTTTTGTATGAAGTATTTCAGAGGTCGTGTAAAAATTTCACGACAATTAGGAAGCTCGTTATTGAACAATTAACTTTCACAAATTAAATGTTGTCTTATGGAAACTGATGTAACTTTGCAATACGTTTTTTTTTTGACCTCTTAATTTTGTAATATCTACAATGTACTGAAAGCAACGGAAACAAAATGAAGTTTATTGATAAATTTTTCTTTAATTTCTTTTAAAAATTGTTCTTAAGAAAATGTTAATTGTTTAATAACGAGCTTCCTAATCGTCGTGATATTTTAACACGACCTCTTAAATACTTCATACAAAAACATCCCAAATTTTCAGAATTTTCTTATCATTTTTTATTTCAACCCCTAAGGGGCTTGAAGTAATGATGATAGAATTCTGAAAATTTGGTATGTTTTTACATGAAGTATTCAGGAGGTCGTGTTAAAATTTCATGACGATTAAGAAGCTATTTATTGAAGAATTAACATTAACATGTTTCATAGGGATTCAACATCCTCAATGAAGTTGTGTACGAAATTGCATGAACATATGAATAATTAAAGAAGTTATAAACAATCTCGTGAAGGACCTTTGATTTGGATTTTTTTTCTAAATAGATTATATTGGCTAAGACTTGAGAGCTTTTTTGTTATCTTGTTCCAACCATCAAATAAAACAATTTGATTTTTTGCCTCGATTTTTTTTCGAAAAATGATGTTGTTAAAAACTAGTTAAAAAAAGTCAAGACGTAAAACGTCGGGCAAGACTAAGCTACTATTACACTGAACAGGTGTACCAATTTCCGAATCAATCCGTTGATTAGATGTCGATAAATCGTATATACCGTTTTGAAAAACATAGTTTCGAGAAAAAACGCGTTCAAAGTTTTACTAGCAGTTCTATCGTCGTAATTATTACGTTGGCGCAGAGTTTATGGGCTCTCAAAGATCCAGGCAAATCGCTCGTTACTCATGTGCCAACCTAATACAAGTTAACCTTTAATCTGCGATTCCTGCAGCGTATATTGGACCTTCCCCTTCAATTTGAGTTGCCTCGAGCGACGAACGATTTTTCCTTATTTTCACAGCGGCCTAACCTCTCAATTTCTTCATATGTTTTTATTTCAGATTGCACTGACGGTGCTCGAGTGGAATCAGGAAAAGTTGTTGAATTGCCGGGACGACGGTGAGGCAATGCAACTGCTTACCGACTATCTCGGTGGCGTATTCAACGACGAGGGGACCATTTTACCGAGGCCCCTCGATACGGCTGCACCACCAAGGGTATTCTATCTATAGACTAAAGCATCAGTGCCCCCTTCCCCGCGTATTTATCTACCGTCGATTTAATTCTCACTACCAATTACACGATCGGACCTACCAGAATGATTTAAAAAGCTCAATTAATTACGTTACAGCCAAAAGGGTATTCGACCGTTATACGGAAATCATCTCAAATGGTTAATTAGTTTATATTATGCTAAACGGTCAAAATAGCTCAAATTTTGGCAATAGACGCAAAAAGTATTCCTCAAAATCATATGAAAATGTCTAATCTGAAAGTTGGATTCGTAGTAATCATCGTACCTCTTTAAAAACTGAAAGAATAGAAAATAATGCATATTTTTTCGATAGAATGATAAAAAAAACTTTTTGAACACTATACTCTTTTAGAATGAACAATATTTTCAATATAGTAAAAAATCCTATTCCGCGATTAAGGATTTTCCAGTACGCGACAGGAAAAAAAATCCTTTTTCTTCATTTTCCGTAATTAATTTTCGTATCGTTGCTTACAGAGTATATCCGTTCAAACGTTGATATACGAATCGTACCTGAGATACGGAAGTCTAACGATCGGCAGGATAGAGCGACTGAGACTCAAGCATCGTCTACGAGTCGTGCAAACTCTCGAGGATGGAATCGAGAAGAACGTCGTGCGAAGTGTCATTGTCGACAAATACATGAACATGGAGGAGTTGCAGGTGACGCGTCTTCGGCAATGACGTCACTGATGCATCGAGTTGTTTATTTTATTCGACGTCATTAAAATGTGACAATTTTCAGGAGTTATTGAGCCTGGTGAGGGAGGAATTGATGAGCCAGCGAAAATCTGACAATGAACGTTACGATCCCACGCAGCCACCCTACGAGGCGTACAAAATAGATTTTGAGCTGTTTCGCATATTGTTCGGCGGCCTGTCGCCCTGGGGCAAATGCTCGCAAGCCGAATCACTCGCTGCTCGACTCTTCCGGGTAAACGTTACGAATTGTCGTCGCTCGTTATCGTTACTCTCGTTCTCGTTCTTATTCTAATGATCTGTGCTTCACACTCTGTCATAAAAACTTTCGTGAATTTTAGCTAATGGATCGTAATCGCGATGGACTTTTAAATTTTCGAGAACTCGTTCAAGCTATAGGTATGACTGCGACTGCCGATTTAACTCAGCGCCTCAAATTGTTGTACACGCTGCATCTACCCCCGTTATTGACACCGGCGGATTTCGATTCGCCCACTCATTCCGGTATGGAGAAAAAACACGTTTACGGCATGTACCAATTATTTTCAATTCGTAACTACGAAATATGAGTATTGGACGAGAGCCAATAGGCTCTTTGGAATATCTAGCTCGGTTTGCGGCAAAAACTTCTACCGAATCCGAGCAAACGATCTTTCGTGGCGAACAAAGTTGGCCCGAGCCTGTACTTGTCCAATTTCGTCCAAATTTATCACGCGAAGACTGCTGTAGTTGTTTTATAATTATCTTTGGTTGTTGATTTGCAGCTGACGGAGCGGAAGTAGCCGCGGAAGCGACGGATTTCTTCGACACGATGGAACAGAGCGTTGCCTCGCTCGAGCTGTCGATTGGAAATCTCGCCGAGGACTCGGCGAATTATCGATCGCTCTCGCGCTCGACGAGTCTCAACAGTCAACCGGGATTGAACGCCGACGAAACGAACGATCAGTCTTGGGAGAGACAGAGTATGGGCAGTCTCCGTTCAATGTTGGAATCGAAGGACACCCCGCTCGATTTGAAAAACGTGCCGAAAATGTCGCAACGCCACTTTATCGCACTGTGGAAAACTCTCTACGATATGTTTCCCGCTCAACCGGAGGATCAAGAAGTCTATCACAGCATTGCGTCCATAGGTTGGCTTTTTGCAATTCAGAAAGACAACGTTCAGAATATGCTCGCATGCTTCGAAATCATTCGAAAATTCGACCAATGAGATTAGGAAAATGTCCGGAATTGTCCGTTTGGATCTTCCTTTCGCACGCTCATACTCGTCCAGACTTTCACTTTGTTTGCGTTACGATTTCTCACGTGTGAATACAGAATTTAATTGCGTTTGATTAGGCGTGTTTGCTTACGAAGCTTCCGCTGTCGGGCATACGACAAATCAACATTTTCACAGCGGAAGTTTGGTCAATGGAATAAAATGGAGGAGAGAAAGTCGAAGTCACCATTGCTGTTACGCATATGGAAAAACGGAAAATCTGAAGAAACTTTTGCAATTCTCGGGAATTTTTCCAGAATTGACTTTTTGCAGGAGTCACGAAAAATGAAAACGACTTGAGAAAAAACTGAAAGTACAAAAATAAATATTTTTGTATATTTGTATTATTCTTCATTATATACAAAAAAAGTTATGCCAGTGCCAAACATTGAAAATTTAAAAGATCAAAAACCAATTTACGCTTAAGCTCTATAGATTTTCATTCGATTCGTCGATATACGTCGATATACAACACAATTATTATCGTGGATAAGTGTTTGTATTCACTTTTCATTCACTGGCAGCGACATGAAAATGTCCGTTTATAATGAAGAACAGGTTCTGTATTTGCTTTTGATATATATTTTTTCACTTTACAGCATTTAAATTATTCAAATTTCCATTATTTTCTTTTTATTTTAATCTTTATTGTTTTCATATATTTTAACTTAGAAAAAATTATGTTCTCTTTACTTGGAAAAGTCAGGGAGTTTCTGAGTAAGGCGTAACAGCCATGGTCACCTAAGTCTAAGGTCATCATCCAGCAAAGCCGAGATGAGCGGAGCTCGGAAAAAGCAACCAATGGAAGTTGAATTCATTTCCATCGAAGCTGAGCGGCCGATTCTATTGGTCGTTCTTTCCTAGTTCCGCTCATCTCCGCTTGAGTGCACGATGGCCCTAATTCTCCATTTTCCTCCGCTCATGAGCCTAACTTATGTGTTCTCATTCCTATCGCGTTTTTTACTCTCCCAGGCACCCTATTGCTCCAGCTGGGAGACGTAGGGAAGCGATTCTTCGTCGAACGCGAGGAGTCCGAGGACAGTCTGCTTCTCGTCGCCACCGCGGATTCCACTCAGAGCCCCAAGTCACCGGATTTCGAGACGGTAATTAAAGAACCGACGCTTTGAGGCAAACTGCTCAATCGGTAAACATCCCGTTGCCGTTCTCCGTGACGATTGGAATTTCGGGACAAAGAGGAGTTTCGCTTCGGTGTCCTTTCGATAGAGTCGAGAATGACTTTTATTTTTTTTCCGTATCGTCAATCGTCTGGGAGAAAAGGATTTTCAGCTGTCTCGCGCTCGCTCTACATATTTCACTTGGTCTTAATGTTTGCTCGTAAATCAGATACGGCATTTTTCAAACTTCTATTTTTTCCCTGCTCAGTCACCCGACCGTAATGGAAATCCATCGACCTCTTCAACGGATCCGGACTGGTCGATAAACGTCGAGCAGTTTCTGGCATCGGCCCTCACGGGCCCGGCGATAACGGAATTTTTCACCAAACGAGAGAATCTCACCGAGTCTATAAGGGCTCTAAGAAATCGTCGGTTCAACAGAGTTCACTCGCTCTCCGATACCCCTGTACTTCACGTATGACCGCGTTAACATCATTCACGTTGACTTTTCTTCCTCTCAATGCATAAAAAAGCAAGAATAAAACAAAATGCCGCAAGGAATCCGTGTCCGATGAAAATTGAAAATCGAAAAAAAAAAAAAAAAACAAACGTACAACCGTGCGCCGAATATCTCGATCGTCACAGTATCCAAAATCAACTTTAATCGTATTCAATACTTTACGGCCTAGTTTTTCTTTTCCTCCTTTTTCTTCGTTTTTATCCTCCCAAAAGGCTCATTACGTTATGGCAACTTTGGGCTGGCTCGTTCTAAACGCATATACAAATATACATAGCTGTTATTTTTGTAACACTAGAGTGAAAGCTTCTTTTTCACGAAAAGTACGATTATGAAAGAAATAAGGCACATTTACAAAATGTTGCGCTCATACATGATGTATTATATGTGTATATATAAAGTCTCAGATCCAAATAGGCAGTTTTATTTTTGTCTTTTCTTTAGCTTCGCTTCCGACTCTATTATCGCGAAATTAGGTTTATGGCTGTGGCGAGTGAATTATGAAGTTTGCGTGCATATGGTCGGAAAATATCAACGTCCGTGACTGGTTTCTCCTTTTAGCAAATTTATTGTAGAATATTACACGATTAATGCTCAATAGTTCTTTGCCAGAATGTTGTCCTTCTTGCCAAGACGCACTATGCAGTCGTCCGACTCACCCTGAAAAACAAAACAATTTGGAGCGCTTGATTAGTAACGGTTTAGAAACAGAAATGGATATACTTTTCCTGATGTGTAAAAATGAAATGGTGATATTCAAAAATACCTTAGGGGTATTCGAGTGAGTACACAAATATATCCCGAAGAGATTAGTGACTTTAAGCAAAAAAATATTTTAAAGCGGTCATCCCATGTGACAGGTTCATAAAACGGAGGATCTTATTTTGCCCAAATGGCAAAAATTCAGTGCGTTTTATATGGACCCGGCACAGCAGAATAATAGTGAGTTAACTTTTAATTTGTGAAAATCGTACTCAAATTTTTAAATGCGTTCTTCTCAAACCTATTTCTCCAAAACTTTGCCACTCCAGTTTTCATTGATAAAAAATAACTTTACAATTGTTTACGAAAGGGACGAATAGTGTAAGGAGTGATCAATTCGGTAAACATTTTGTACGCACCATCCGCCGAATGGCGCCACAGATGGCGTACATCTTGTGGGTTTCGGTCATTCTACCGGTGGTCGGGTCGACATCGGCAAGTGTCAGCTGTATCGAAGCGTGATCCTTGGCGTGGATAATGCGATTGCTCGACGAGCTGAAAAAGGGGAGAGTGCAGAGCTCTTTAACAATGGCGATGAGCGTAGGCATAACCTCAAAAACGGAAAGCGCCGAGATTGCGGCAATTCTGCGAAACGCACGTATTGTATTCACGAATTTCCACGGATTGTTTTCGCACGCATATTTACGACTATGATGAGAGTCGTTAGAACGAATTGAAATTGCAACGAATAAGATTGTGTTGACATGAACACGCGTGCTTGATTACTCACCATTTTCGCGGCCAGTACAGATCGACGAATTCTCCAGCTTCGTTTTCCATCGTTTATGGATTATCTGTAACGCAAAGTTGTCCCGAAATAACGAACAATCGAGTTCGCACGAGTTGCAATACAACCGGACGACTGTAATTATCGAGAAAAAAGCGTGCTTACGTTCGGTAGAAATCTTTGGAAAGATTCGGAACAGGAAAGAGGGTGAGAGCGGCGCGTTCGGCCGGAAGTTGCGCGGGGATTCGATTAATCGCTGCGATCACGACTCGATCAGCAGCGTTGCCAATGGCTCCTCAAACTTTTTTCTTTCTTCACTGAGTTGGTAATCGAATTCTCGCTGGACCAAGTTCACGCAGCTGCGAGATTCAAATTGGAGAAACGCGTGGGTTTTGTTGTGACTGTTGAATGACGAAAACGCGATGGAGGTTAAAGCCGTGAAATGGATATCCGTCGATTCACAGATTGCGACGAATGTATAGTTGAGACAAATTTGAATTAGCCAATATTGCGGTAGATAAGTAATTGTGAAAATAGGAAATATTGAGAATTAGAATGGACGTGGTAAACGGTAATGAAACTGGAATAAAGTGGCTTTTCATGCCGTGGCAGCCGCTCGTAACCTCCGATATCGCCGTGTTGACAGCAGTCGAGGAATCACTTGTAAACAGCGTTGACACAAGTTTGATCGTTCACACTTGTCAATTCGTCACGAATGTCATGCTGCAAGATTTTCCAGCCGAAGTTTTTATCCAAAGGCCAGCTATCGTTTCGGTACTCTTTTCGAATATATTGTAAACGTAGATAATCCGTTTGAAATCTATAATTATAATTATTTATATATCATGTATATGAAAATATTCATACTAAACTTGATTTTGCTCCAAAATGCACAGGGTCCTCTAATTCTTAACGGATTACACCTAGCTTGAAGCTTGGAAAAAAGAGGAATTTTCATTATTAATATATTAAGTATATTAATTAACTAAGGATCTGTACTGTAATTATCTTCCATAATCAACTTGTTATGTTTTGCATAATTATCAAAAATATTAATCCCGTGGATGAATAATTATTATAACAATACGAAAATTGTATAAAATTTGTTAGACCGCCGTATAATTCTTCACAAAACTTATACGTATTGAAAAACCATTTTATATCGTGTCACGTTGACACAATTGAATTTTCATTTACAAACAATTAAGAGTCTAGGAAAATTTTAATCAGCAATTCAACCGTATCAAAATTTGACCATCCGCCATTGATGCTTTCGACGATGCTGTTGTTCGCCAGATATTGCAAGCCCTGCTGGACCAGAGTACAAACGACGAGACAAAAATATCACTGGCGGTCATGAGAACGCTGTACAAGCTGACGAGGTCGCTGAGATATCGTATCTATTATTACTGCGATCCGGCGATAGCGAGCAAGTCGCCTAACGTGATAATCGGACAGGCCGATGCGAGTTGGACTTACGAGTCCTCGCTGGACGATCGCGAGACTCCCGAGGGAGGTAGGCAAGAGGCGAATTATCAGGTTTATCAGCAACAACGCGCCGCCAGTCGCGAGAGTCCCGACATAGTCGAGACGAACGCGGACGATACTTTGCCGCGACAGCAACAAATGACCGTACCGTTTTACTGCACGGAAACATTGAAAAATGTTCTCACCCTATTTTCACGACTTCCGCTCGATTCTTCGCCTCTGAACGTTGTCAAGAATATTCTCGATCTCTCGTCGGAGCTCGTAAATCTACTGATCACGAGCTTGAAGCCGTCCATTTGGCTCTCCAACGACGCAATCTCGCTGAGCGTCAATGAAAGTTTAAAGTCACTGATGCGAATCATGGGGGAACTCGCGGAATATTTCGGCCCCAGTACCGTCGACTATCATCGTATCATTTATCTTCACGTGTTGTGTCTCGTGGAGAAAACTTTCAGTTCTCTCGTACCTCTCGAGCTCGCGGATGTCGTTGTACCGGGAAATCTGAAAGTTTCTATAACTCGATCGCTCGTCGATGCTCCCGTTTATCTCATCAATCGCGGATTGAGCTTCGTCCTGGAGGAGTACGCGCGAGTAAGTTTACACTCTCGTCCTCCCTGTAGCGAGCAATTCTCACGAATTCACGATCACGTGATTTTTTACGTTTTTCGTTTCATCCAAGCAATTCAACGACACCGAAACGACGGAATTGTTGCAACTCTTCGACGAGACGACCTTCATAACGGTCGCCCTCGAAGCGGCGATCACTCTGATGAACGACAGCTCGAACGTTGCACGGACGCACGCCGAAACATTGAAATTAATGTGGACAGCAAGGTCAAGCCTCTCCTGTCACAAACAACTGTCTCTAGTCAAGAAATGCATTACGTTTTTGCAGGAGGCAAACGTGTGAGTATCTTGGCGCAGAAGGTCCATTTCCCAAACAGATGGCTGACAGAAAGAACGTTAATTTGACAAAAAAACGCTTGATGCAACTAGAGTCCGGCACTTTTTCAGAGTATCCTACCAGACGGCCGAAAAATGCGTCTATTTTAATTCTCCGAATCTATGCTAGATTTCGGAATAAAACCGGCTCGATTCACACGTAATTTTACTGTATGAAATGAGGGATAAAATTTTTAAGCTTTCGTAACGATAAATAGGCGCGTTTGAAGGATCGCAGGGAATACACGGGTGGAACGTTCTCATCGTAATTCCCCGTAGAATATACTGATGTGGAAAATCCAAGAGTATTATTAATTAAGGCGAAAATCCTATTTCGCGAATTTTCCCGCGAGTTTTATAAAGTTTCGGAAAAGGCTACGGCGCGGTATATTTGTTTGTAAAAACAGGTGGCTGTATATTGATAATTGCAGTGGAAGGGCGACCACGATAACAAAGAATTTTAAACATTGGTTACCATTTGCTGCAGCTATCGCGTGAACCGCTGTGCAAAAAATTGTTTGGAGAAAAAGTCTTATCAAAAATCGAAATTGTATACCTCACCTTCTCGTGAAAACAAAACTATGCGCAATTTCGACTCGAAATTTATCGACATTTGTGAAATGTTTCAGAATAAAGATACGAAAAAACAGTTGATATTTCGAAAACTTTGGATGTTTACGCGATAAAAAAAATGGATAAAATAATGGTTATTTTTACTTCATTCGCAGCCTTCTCGAGAAAGAAGAGAGAGATCTCGCTAACAAATTGATCCTCAATCTTTTGGCCAACGAGGACGAGGACATCAGGAGAACGGCTTACGAGGAATGTCGCCAATTAATTCGCCTCGCTCTCGGTGTCGAAGCTCGTCAAATTGGGAAATGCGCGTGGATGAAAGTTTCTTTTTTGCTCGAATCGAGCGTCCTGACGGAGATTATTTGTCACGGAGTTTCGGGCGATGACGAAACGGTAATTTGGAGATAACTCGACGCAGCACAAAATGTGCGAAAACGTTCGATATTCACCGTGATAAAAAAGCTATAGAAATTCATGAAATTAATCCAGGGGTAAATAAAAGGGTAGAAAAAATGGCTATTCGTAATCGATAAAAACGTGTGAAATGTTTTTGACAGATAAAGAGGCTCGCCGAGGACATACTGGTGTACATATTGAAGGGAAAAGTTCACATTGGCGAGGAGGGATGGAGAAAATTTCTCGAGGAAGCTTTGATCCCGACGTTGGGTCTGCTGCAATGTATCGCTGCGACCAACTCGCAGCTCGCTCAGTGCGTCACGAAAATGCTCGATCCTGATGTTTACGAGAGCGTTAATCTTCCATACATCGAAGTTTTGAAAGGAAATTCGAGACTCATGTATTCTTCCGAAAGCAGACTCCGGGAGGAGGCTCTCTGTCGTTTGATATTCTTGCTTGGACGTGAAAAAGACTCGTCGCAAAAACTTCCACGACTTTCCTCGCTTCACGGTCTTCCTCTTAGCTCGCTCTGCGTTATCGAGAGATCCCACAGCTGCTTCAAACGATCCGAAGGAAATTATCAAGTACGTTTTCCGCAAGTGCGTCGCGCATATTGCGAAAGCTCCGCCTTCCGTGACGAGAAAGGAAAAAACATTAAAAACGGCATAAACAATGGAAGTTGCATTTCCAAGAATACGCAAGCCGTAAAAAAAATTAGCATCGCCATAAACAAAAAAGGCGCTAAATTGAAAGGCATCGGGCTGTTCGACAATAAAAAATTGTTCAAACACTCACGACACGCTCAATAACCACACTTCATTGTTCGATAAATCATTAGTAATAGATAACTTATTGGCAGAAAATTAGAAAAGAAACCATCAAACTCGAAAGTCATCTGGAGCGAATATTGTCAAAGGAAATGTTTTTAATCCTTCCATCGCAATGTCTCCGTTGAATCGTCGATTTTCAGACGAGCAGTCTACTGTCCGTCCTCGAACTGATGCGGACCCCGAATGTAGAGCCAAAAATACGCAAATCAGCGCTCGTACAAATGAGCGTGATGCTCACCGACACGTGCTTGCACAAGCTTTTCATTCGAGAAAACGGACTGCCCTTGATACTCGATACGATCAACAAATCCCTGGTAAGCCCGCATTCCTCTATCCTCCGCCGTTTTCAATTTTTTTTCAGCGATTCCTACAAATCGGAACGAGCTTTCTTACGAGTTTTCAGATCGAGAGAGAGTACGGCAATTATCCGGACTCCGTTATTCCTTCGTTGGCAATTTTGAGGGTTCTCGTCACAACTCAGTCTTCCGTACATCAAGACTTGTCCACAAGACCGGACGTCTATTCCAACGTATTGCGTAGTGAGTTTCGTTTCGTGATAAAAAAAATGAGTTTTTCCTTCTTCAAGCGAAAATAGTGCACCAATGAAATTCAAATTTTCCCAGGTTTGTTTCTTTTTCCGAACAACGAGTCGGTGAAGCTCGACGCGTCGCAACTACTCTGCATGCTCTTGTACAGCGAGTACGTGAAAATGCCACCGACGATACGAGAAAACGAATTCAATCTCGTCTCGTTGCCCCACGTGGTGGTGACGAGAATGAGGTTACCCCTGAACTGTAAATCTCATTGGCAGGAGAGTCCGCACAGAGAGAAAAACGTGTGCCACGTGAACGAGACCAGCGACTCGACGCTCGTCGCGTTTCTTCGGGATTTTTGGTACTGGCAAACGAACGGTAGCAGCGAAGATAATTTGCGAAATTCCGCGAACGTCGATGATCTGCCGAAAGTTTTGCAAATTACGGAATTGGAATTGTCGACGTTACGCCACACGTCGATATATCATTGCGCTAGAGAGCAACTTGTGAATATACAAAATTCGACGATGCACGCGCAAGTTATCGAGGCGCTGGACCATCTCACGATGTATCTGAAATTGTGGACGATTCTGCGGAACGACGATAGTTTCGGGGAATTGCAGAAATTACCGTGGGAACGATCCTTCGTGCGTTTTTTACTCTCCCAACCGACCAACAGGGAGGATTGCGAGCTCTTCGTCGACGTTGTTAATTTTTTGTACGTTTTCGTAAATACCGGGCTATGCGGCGATTGGCTGGGCAAAATAATACGTAAAAATGTAACGAGGACGCTGAGCGATTTGATCGGTACGATGAACACGGATAATCAGGAGATTCACGAGGCTGTACTGAAATTGGTACGTGCCGCGTCGGCCATCGAAGATCCTCGCAACGACGATTATCAGTTACCCGAGGATTCTTGGATACGCTTCGTCGAACTTATCGTCTCGAATCTTTGCTTCGGCGATCAACAACAGAACTCTCAACAACACGAGAAACAACACTTTTATAATCTCGGTGAGTCGTACAGTCCTGGGAAACGCTCGCAAGTGAAATGATAATTCAAGTAAAAACAAATATATTGGGCAGATTTGAACTAGAAAGATTTTTTATGGAATCCGGTGTAATAAATGTTACACTGTGATGATCCCTTGACCAATTTCTACAAGAGCAACACTTTTCCTACATTCCTTCTGTACAATTTCGATAAACGAAATTAATCGTGATTAATACTTTTCCACAGCTTATCTCGACTGGTTGTTACGATGTCTCACGTATTTGACGAGCAAATGTCACTGGCAGGATCACAAAATTCTTCTGTCGTCGCTCGGCAACGCTCTCGTCGAGCTGATCGTGTCGTTTTACGGAGCTGGCACAGTGAGCTTCATGGGACTCTCGATAACGCGAAACTCGATAATATGCCTAAATCATTTGATTCACGAGATGCAGAGGACTTTCCGTAAAAATGTACGGAGAGCCACTTACGCATGGGCAACAAGATGTCGGTGCTTTTTTTAATTTTTCAATTGAAAGCAAATATTGATCATGGCTTTTTTCAGGAATGGCTCGATTTTTGGTACGTCGAGGATCGTAATTTAAGCTGGCTACCGATGCTATGGAGGAATCGCGATCCTCTCGTGAGAGCTTCGGCATTCCAATTGTTGGCGGCTCTCTCCAGAGCCGAACACACCGCTTCTCAAGTGTTGAAAGCCGTCGCTCTGGCGCCCAGCGACTTGTGTCACACTTTACTACGTTATTTTACTAACAGAGAGGAATGTTGCATCGTCAGGGAACAGGCTTGCACAGCACTTGCCAATTTAGTGAAAAACTCGGACAAATCCTCATTCCAATATGTAAGTCGGACTTAAAATCAAGTTTTAATAATTTACCGACCACGATTTAAGTACAATATAATTAAATTGTGTGATTTTTATGAAATTGTGTGATTTTGTGAAATGTTTATTTGCCAAAATGATTATTTACCAAAAGCGCGTAGCCTTGTTATCGATTGGAGGTATTGATTGATCGTCTTGCAAAGATATATCGTCTTGCAGTTTACTAATTTTGCTTCTCGTTCGTTTACCGCAATGGAAAATGACAAATCTTTTTGTTTAGTTCTACAAGTATATTTCCGATACGTGAAAAAAAAGGCGTGAGGAATTAGAGTGACACAAATTCGAGCTCCATTTTTTTCTTATTTCTCAACATTCAATTCTTCTTTGAAGAAAAAAATTGTCGCGATAGCTGCGAGCTGTCAAAAAATATTTCGAGGTTGCTCAGGCCTCCCGAAAATTCAAATTTTCATGAAAAGAATCGATTTTTCTCCGTCCATTTCTCACCCATGAATTTTACGCTTTATCGTTTTTATCTTAAACTCGCGAAAGCTCCAGCGGGCCAATGAATATTTCGTGGCACATGTCAATGTAGCAGAAAAATTAGGAAGCAAAAAAATGTGGTTGACACTTGTTTATTTTAAATAGAATACTTCATTTTCTTTTTTTACATACAATATGTTAATAATCAGTAACGATGTTTCCAGATCGATACCCTCAAATCGGATGCCCTCATAATTTACATCGAGCAGAGCAATATTTATTACGAAATTAGCGTCTTGTGCTCGAATATTTATCTGGGCACGCGCATCGAGCCCGAGCAACGAGAAATTCACGGCGCAAAATCGGAGAACAGTGGAAGTTTGGTGAGTTTTTCTTTCTCTATTAAAAAACAAAATCTGTCCTCGTTTTTTCGTTCCTCAAGAATTTCTTTTTTTTGGGGTGCAGGAAGAGCACGATGATAATTATCGCCGATTTGTCGCTACTCCTTCCCTGATAACTGTCACCTGTACGTTACTTAATAATTTGATAGTAGTCGGTAAACAAGATGTTGCCAAGCATATCTACGAGCAGTCGTTGGACAAATATTTATTGGGGTAAGTCTCAATGTTTATGCTTGACGTTTCGTGAAACGAATTTCTTAGGATTTCATATTACTGCCAAATGGGAAATCCGTGTAATGTAGTAATATTTTTTTCACTGCTAATTATTAGCATACCAATTTACATTGCTATTTACTTTAGTTTTCTGTTATTGATATCATAAATGTATGCTATTGTCATCATTGTCGAAATCAGATGCTTCGGCGTTATCCCTTCGTTGGACGATTCGGAGAGAAAATCCCTCGACCAATATTGCGAGATATTGGAAATGTACATCAGCCTGTGTACACTTATAACCAATTGTATATCGCATTGTGAGGAATTTGCAAGCGTTGCAATTTTTTCGTCCGAAACCCTCTACCTACTGCTCAAGTATTTGGACAAGGAAAATTGTTGTGAGTTTTCATCGTTTCTATTTGTTTTCACTACATTAAACCTTCGTGGTCACATGGGGTCCGTGTGACCCCAGCCATGTTTAAACGATTCTCACGTTGATTCTAGTGTTCCGAATGGCTTATAAAAATTCAGCGTGCTAGTTTGAACCTTCTGGAATGTGGCGTTCTCAGTATAATATTGTAATCGTTATTTAAAATGGCGGGAAAAATCAGGAATGCATCAACGCGTGAAAAGTATCAATTTTTTTACTTAAAACATTTTAACTCTTGCAATTTTCAATTAAAATAAATTTAGCGTGATAGTCTTGAGATATGATAGTTTAAGGGGAAAAAAATAGCTTCATAATGTGCGTTTAAAAAAAGGTGTAAATTTGGACGTTTGAAGACGGCCCATTTCCTTAATTTACCGCGTGGTCAATGATTTTCCTGGTTTGTTTATGCTGTCGACTGCACGTTACAGACGAGGAGGAACGAGTGACGTATTTGCGAAGAAGCCTGACGACGGAGGTTTACAATTTTTTGTCGATACTGTCATTGACGGAAAATGGCCAACAGCAAGTCGAGGCGATAATGACGTCGACGGGATCGTCAGGACCGGAGAAAATATTCACCTCGATCTGTGAATCTTTGCGTGATTCTCAACGGGAATTACGCATGGCCGCCATAAGTTGTCTCGCATTTTTATTGTCCCTCGAGATACGCAGAAGGAGCGAAGCAGCGGACAAAGAGAGATCGGGGAAAAAGGAAGATTTTGTGGAAGCGTCGATGAGCACGGTCCTCGATAATTTTCTCGTACGTACGTCCGACAGCATCGATGACGAGGATTACGAATTTCGCAGAGTTCTCTCGAGTCTCAATAAATTGTCGGTCGCTCATAATTCCAACGATTCCACGAAGAACCGAGCGAGACGAAGCGACGATGAGAAGACACACCTTGGCTCGGAAATTTCGAAAATACTCATACATCTCTTCGTCGCGTACAATTATGCGAAATCGATTAAGGAAAGCCCGAATATTTCGAGAGACAAGGACATCGTCGTTGCGGCCCTCTCGAATTTATTGTGCGTCTCGAACGAGGCCAAGAGAACCGCACTCGCCGAAAATCTCCCGGAAACTTGTCTAATGTTGATGAAAGAACTTCACACCGAATTCACCCTGCAACCCTATCAGATTTTCAAAACCAGGAGCCATCGCGAGAGAAAAGTACTTCTTACATTTTATACGTTATCGTAGATTGATTTTTTTTTACATTGGAAAAGGATTTATTTCGATTTAATTCATGGTAGAGTGTTCGATCGCAACTCAATGATCCGAAAATCACTCGTACCGAACGTATGGACAAATTCAATGGGTTTTGTACATTTTTCGTTATACAAAAGAATTTTTTTGTCCTATCAAGGACTTTTTTGTCTGAAATTCGGCTTTAAAGAAGGCCAAAAACACGATCCTCATACTTTTCATCCATATCGACAATTGATATTTCATAATTAATATTCTCAGCAACCAATTCGTCGAGTGCAAACAAACGCTAATCGCAAAAAAAGAGATTCAGTTTCGAATGGTAGGGGCAGTATCGATTAATACTTTCAGCAAGCAATAATCGAGTGAAAAGAATCAAATCGCACAAATATATCAGCTTCGTTTTTTCAGACTCAAAGGATATAAACATTTGGCAGTTTTTTCAACACGATCGAGCCACGTGCCAATTTATAATTTATCGCTTTTTTCCTAATTTTTTTCGATCATTTTACCGAAATAGAATTAAAAGAATACGATTTTAAACATTCAGGTGCATCCCGTGCTGAACGAAACGAAACGGGTTCTCGATCTACTCATGAATTTCATGTATAACAGCGAGGAGATAAAAGTGAGACTCGCGAAAGCTGGTTTGGCCGATTGTCTCCACAAACTTTGGGCCTGGATATCGCTCGACGATAGGAACGTGACGTCCGCACTCGAACTCGTTGCGACCTTTACGACCAATTGCTCGGAAGGTTTTTCATCTTTTATTCTAATTAGTATTGCTAATTAATTTATCAATTTTCACATGCTGTGTTCAATTAAATTTTCACATGCTGTGTTCAATCAAATTTTCACACAAGTTCGATTCAATTTTCACCCAAGAGTTGTTAGTTTATAACGCCAAAAATGGCATTATAAACTAACAATTTTTCGCGCTTTGATTCACCAGTACCTGCTTAGCTTTCTCTACGAGACAAAACGAATTTGCCAAGCATTAATAAAAATTTTTTGAAATCTCTCGATACTAATGAGGCATGGATCTGTTAATTATTGACAGCGACTCATTCATTGACGATGACGAACGCGATACACGGCACGGGATTACGTCGAAGTCCAAACGGAACTTCTCTCGTTTATACAATAATAAATTTGATATGTCGAGAAATTGATAAGGCCGGACGTAAATTTGACAATCAAAAAGTTCATTTCGCATTTCACGTCTTGCGCAACGCCGTTCACGTGCACGAGTGTCGAGTTGCAATTTCCAAGGTAATTCAACCGTGTCAGCGACTGTTCCAAATCACTGGAGCAAACTCCACGATTTTTCATTGCTTTGTCATCTCGTTTTTCGTTTTTCGTAGAGCAATCTTCTACAGGTGTTTGAGAAAATTCATCCGGCCCGTACGAGGAGGGCGAAACCTTGGCCTCTCCTCGAAGTTTATTGCCTGGAATTTTTCAACGACTTTACATTCTACGAGGAAGGGCAAGTGTGCGTGGCGAAGGTGAGTTTCGGAAAATTTTCGCGCGTCTCATTTTTTTGCCATACGAGTGATAAATCATCGTTTTTTTCTTCTCGGATTGTTTTTTGCCAGGCGTCCGACGGTCTCGACGTCCTCATCGAATTGGCGAGATCGAACACGCCAGCGACCCGATTATTGGCGATTTCCACGTTACGCAATTTGGTGTTCAATCCTGGAAATAGAGCTCGGCTATTGGCTTCGGGTTCGTTATACAAGTTATCTACTTCTTATCGTTGGTGTTTACTCGACGTGACGAAACGCTTGCGCTCGCGAGCATTTGCAATTCCAAAATCATCCGCACGTCATCATCGATGCGGCGATTTAAAACTGGAGAGACAAGTCAGTTTTTTTTTACTTCGTTACGCCGGATTCAATATTGTCGACGTACGTGCAATAATTTTTCGGCGATTGGAACAAAAACTGGCGTGCAAAGATTTCGTGCCTCTCATTTCGAATGCATCAAAATTTATGAGGTTCGAGTTTGCATCGTTGGAGGGCAAGGAAATTTAATATTTCCAAATTCCTTTGAGACCTTGAGGCCTCGTATACTTTTGGATGGTCGAAAAATAAAAATTTTTTTGGGAATTAAAAAAAAATACGAATAGGGCAATCTAAATGAGGTTTGGAGGATTTGTTTTACGTGTCTGTAGGTACTCGAAGCGATTTTTCATTTCCCAAAAAAAAAAAACAGATGCCTGCCGGAGAAAGAGAACGTTCTTTTTTTCTAAGGCCCTCCACGGGCGAACTCGTTGGAGATGCACATGAGTATCGAGAACATAAAAATAAAAAAATGTAATCTACACACGATTATTGCAGAATACCGATTTTTGGAAATATTGCACAATTTTGAAGAAACAAAAACGTTAAATTTTTCACTTGAAAAACGGCCTCGAATTGTTTATAAAAGCTGCAATTTTTAATCGATCGTGAAAATCGCGTGTGCTTAGCTGGCAAGTCCAGTTCAGAAGCTACAGTTGAAATTTGAGGTCGATCGGTTGGAAAATTGTGGAGGTACGAGTTCGCCCGTTTTGAAAAAATGGGTCCAAGAAAAACGCGTTTAAAGTTTTCAAACGTTTCGTTTTCGGATCATATAATTCTTGGGATGTTGATACATCATTTAAGCCAATAAAAAAACGATATATTTTTTTCAAACGTACACAAGGCCTTAACTTCTTTTGGCAGAGTTTTCCTACAAAATGTCTTCAACCCTTTTCCCAAGATATTCATTCAGCGAAGTACCATATACATCTATAAAAAAATATCTTCGCCAATAATAAAAGTAGAAAATAATTTGTTCAATTTTTAACTTTATGAAAGTTTTATAATTCTATAAAAAAAATGTAAAAATTTAAAGATAAAACAAATTATTTTTCACTTTTTAGTACATTGAATAATAGATTGTTAAAGATTTTTTTACATATATATTATTTTGTTCTTTTTAGTCTTTGATTGATTTTAGCTCTAAGTAGTCGGGAAGTGGTTGAAATATCGATTTTCCGTTTTGCATCTCGCAGAAAGTCTTTTCACTTCTATTGCTAAGTCGAATCATGCAACCTCTTAGATGCATGCTTGCAAACTTTCAGAACTCCGAATAGTCGAAAAGTGGTTGAAATATCGATTTTAGGTTTCGCATCTCACAAGAAAGTCATCTCACACCAAGTCAAGTTGAATGAAAACTCGTAAAAAGAACATTTGTTGCGTTTCAACGATGCAAACTTAGCCATCGAAATTTCGAAATATCGTCAAGTTCGTCACTTCATACAAAAACGTACCAAATTTTCAGAATTTTATTATCACTTGCGATTTGGGACTCAACATCCTTAACGTCAGATTTTAGCGATCAAAATAGTAAATTAATCGTGACTATGCTGAAATAAAAAAAACAATCAGTTTCTGATAAAAATTCAATTCTGTTGGCTTTTTTTATTGGGCTAATCGAGAACTGGCGTAAAAGTGACCGAGTCCGTATTGGAAGATCGACAACGAGAGAGCCGCATCGGAAATAAATTCGTAAAATCTGTGATTCTGTTAAAGCGGCGTTCATGAATCTCCTCCGGTCGACGTTCGACAGTGGTACGTTCAACGAGATCGGCATAACGGGTTCGATACTGTGGTCACTGGTGGCGAACAATCAGAAGGGAAAAGTGACGATACGAAGCGCCGGTTTTTCCCAGAGCATCCAGGAGGTATTGGGACGGCTGAGTCTGTTGAATATGACGGACGAGAAGCAGCGTGAGGACCTGGCGAAGATACTCCACTACGTCGTGAGAATGTTGAGCTCGTCCGAGGGACAAATTTCCACCGAAGTTGGTTGACGTACATTACCCAAATTACTTTTTTTTCTCTCCAATCTAATGTATTATCATTATTGCTCACTTCTCTCCGTCCGACGTGTCTACGTCAACGATGCTCGTTTATACGTCAAATAAAGCGATTATCCGTTTCGGCGACTCCCGAGGAAGAAGCAAAAAAGAAACAACAAAAAGTATGAAAATTCCTCGCACTGATAGGTCGACACATTGCGTTGGTGCCTCGCGATACGCATTGTGCGCGTTACACGGAAATTTATTCGTCGATCGTGCCGAGCGACAAGAGAGCGTGCAGGCGTAGCAGGAAAATAAACGATTGTTCTCGGCGATGAGTTATGTTGAATCACGCGAGCCCGGGACTTGTGTCAACGGACGACGCGCGGAAAAGAAGAAGAAAAAAAAACGGTCCCCTCGGTTCATCGTCGACGCTACAATTTTGCCTTACCCACGAGTCGGTAAGAAACCAGAAGAGGAAAAAAACAACAAGAATCGCCGTAGCACTGACGTAAAAGTTTTCGGAAGAAATAGGCCGAAGTGGTGGAGTAAATTTCGCCCGGAGAACACAACAGCGAAATTATAGCCAGAGGATACGACGCACGTTCGCACGGCCAGTCCAAAAATACCTACGAAAGTCTGGCGCGCAAAATCCAATAATGAATAAAAGAAGAATCGGTACAAATGAACGCCGGAGCAAATGGGAATGTATAATTGAACGATAAACTTCACGTATAACCGAATTATGCAATCGTGCAATGAAGAAAATAAACTCCTGGTTGAATATCGTTTGACGAATACTTGTGACTTCGTACTCGTTCGCAAGAATTGTTGCAGCGATAATAGTAATGGAGAGAGAGAGAGTAACGGTCAGAATTTCGTGTGCCCCGAAGATGAAACGCACACTGTGGCGAGCCGGATGTGAGGAAAAACCTTCGAACGTTGCCTCGTCTTCCCACGGTTTTTGTGGGAAGATCCCACTTCGCGAGCTTCGTGTATGCCATCTGTGGATGACGCCACCAAACCGAACTCTTTCGAGAGGAAAAAAGTCCAGAATGGTAGAGCCCGTTGTAAAGTCTAAACGCGGATATTATTCGCAACCGGTGGAAAACAAATTTGTGCGGCAGCAGCAACTTTTCAGTAATTCGACTCGATATTTTGCTATCTTTCTCTTCGCCTCTCTCTCTCTCTCTCTCTCCCCCTTTCCTGTTCCCCCTCGTTTCCCCCTGATTATAAATGGCTAACACATGTTCCCACGTGCATATTGTCAACTGTTCTATAGTAAATCAATATAGCAATGATAAGGCATAATAAATTAGCAGGATGAGCTGTGCTCGTCTATCGTACCGAAAATATCGTGTCGTTGAGTATGAGCACAATCTTTTCACTCGCAGTTCTCGTCCATTATACAAGTTTCGGTGACAATCAATGGTTCGTTTGAAGCAAGTGGTCGAGCTTTTTCACCGATGCGAGTTAAAAAACACTGGCTTTAAAAAATTACTTGTAAATAACTACATCCGGGCACTAAAGCATTAGTATACACTAGTATAGGAATTTAGGTATTAGGCATTTTAATTAGAAATAGTACACTGGTATAAGTATTTAGTGTCATTAGTGATTTTAGGAATAGGAATTTTAATTAGGTATAGGTATAGGTATACATACATATACATACATATAGGTATACACTAATATAAGAATTTAGTGTCATGGGTGAATTTAGGAATAGGAATTTTAATTAGGAATAGTACTATATTATAAGAATTTAGTGTCGTTAGTGAATTTAGAAATAGGAATTTTAATTAGGTATATTACACTAATATAAAAATTTAGTGGCATTTGTGAATTTTGGGAAAGGAATTTTAATTAGGAATAGTACAGTAGTATAAGAACTAGGTATACGTATACATACATATACATACATATAGGTATAGGTATACAGTAATATAATAATTTAGTGTCGTTAGTGAATTTAGGAATAGGAATTTCATTTAGGTACAGTACACTAATATAAGAATTTAGTGTCGTTAGTGAATTTAGGAATAGGAATTTCATTTAGGTACAGTACACTAATATAAGAATTTAGTGTCATTAGTGAATTTGGGAATAGGAATTTTCATTAGAAATGGTACGCTAGTATAAGAATTTAGTGTCATTGGTGATTTTAGGAATAGGATCTTTAATTAGGACTAGTACACTAATATAAGAATTCAGTGTCATTAGTGAATTTAGGAATAGGAATTTTAATCAGGAACAGTGAACCAGAATAAGAACTAGGTATAGGTATACATACACATACATATACATACGTACATACAGGTATAGAGTAATATAAGAATTTAGTGTCGTTAGTGAATTTAGGAATAGGAATTTCATTTAGGTACAGTACACTAATATAAGAATTTAGTGTTATTAGAGAATTTGGGAATAGGAATTTCCATTAAAAAGTATGAGAATTTAGTGTCATTAGTGATTTTAGGAATAGGATCTTTAATTAGGACTAGTACACTAATATAAAAATGCAGTGTCATTAGTGAATTTAGGAATAGGAATTTCAATTAGGTATAGTACACTAATATAAGAATTTAGTGTCATTAGTGAATTTGGGAATAGGAATTTTCATTAGAAATGATACATTAGTATAAGAATTTAGTGTCATTGGTGATTTTAGGAATAGGATCTTTAATTAGGACTAGTACACTAATATAAGAATTCAGTGTCATTAGTGAGTTTAGGAATAGGAATTTTAATAAGGAATAGTATACTAAGATAAGAATTTAGTGTCGTTAGTGAATTTAGGAATAGGAATTTTAATTGGGAATAGTATACTAGTATAAGAATTAATGGTTTTTCAGTCTGAAATTAACGGGGGAGATAGCTATAGGCAGCTGAAAGTAAGCGAATATTCACGATTTTTTGTGTCGAAACTATCCATTCTACATAATTAAAATTTCATGTACCTATTATTACATCTGTATGACACTCGCTTCAAAGACGGTGGCTGTCGGAGTTGTATCACGGCGTACAACTTAGCGCCTGGTACATTGATCATAAACATCAGAGCCAAGTAGTTTGAGGTTTCTAAGACCTTCTAAAAAGCTCTGCGTGAAGCTAAAAAATCCAAAAGTGAGTACGTGTTTGAAACATTCTAACTTTCATTAAATTTTTACTATAGTATTTGTTAATAAGAAGTTAAGAAAAAAATTCAAGGAACTTCAGGTTCACGGACGGTAATTAATTAATCCAAGAGTGTCCAAATTTCAAAGTGATCGTTGAGATAGTTTTTGAGTTATCTCGTACGAGGTTCATGAAAAAGTCGTTTTAAGAAAATACGTATAAAGTTTCGAGATTCAAAAATATTGTAACTAAATGACTAACCGATTAGTCTGCAACTCCGGGGCCATGGAGTAGTCCCTCAGCTTCCTCGTGGAGTTCATTTTCGCGAATAAGCTCTTCTTTACGTTATAAAGGGATTCCCCCGTCAAACTGGTAGGCTTAGAACGCGATACTGAAGCGATATAAATCAATTTTGTAAATGTTGCCTATTTGTCTGTTTGAGCAGAGTTGGCGTGCAAACGGCTGAAGCTTCTGCCCCGAAACGTTCTGAACTGAATTTCTTTGCGCTTTGTTTCATCTGCATCTGCTAAGACCCTGAGAAAATAGAGTTTCCATTTTAAGAGGCCTTGCGATACCCTTCAGCATTTATTACAGAACTTGTTCAGTAAATACTCAATGTAAAACGTTTCAGCTTTGATGATTATCCGATTCGATTTTCGTTTTTTTTTTTTTGGTGATGCGATTATGAGTAAGCATTGAGGGGTTAGGCTGTGGGGGACTTTTCAAAAAATCGTTCGTCGCTTGAGCCAAATCAAGTTGAAGAGGAAGGTCCAACATACGGTGCGGGAATAGCAGATTGAAGGTAAACTTATGATTACGATACAACTGTTGGTAATACTTTGAGGGTGTTGAATCCCTATGAAACATGTTAATGTTAATTGTTCAATAAATAGCTTCATAATCGTCATGAAATTTTTACACGACCTCCTGAATACTTCATGTAAAAACATACCAAATTTTCAGAATTCTATCATCATTACTTCAACCTCCTTAAGGGCTGAAATGAAAAATGATAAGAAAATTCTGAAAATTTGGTATGTTTTTGTATGAAGTATTTAAGAGGTCGTGTTAAAATTTCACGACGATTAGGAAGCTCGTTATTAAAAAATTAACATTTTGTTAAGAACAATTTTTAAAAGGAATAAAAAAAAATGTATCAATAAACTTCGTTTTGTTTCCGTTGCTTTCAGTATATTCTAGATATTATAAAATTGAGAGGTCAAACAAAAAGCTTATTGCAAAGTTACATCAGTTTCCATAAAACAACATTTAATTTGTGAATGTTAATTGTTCAATAACGAGGTTCCTAATTGTCGTGAAATTTTTACACGACCTCTGAAATACTTCATACAAAAACATACCAATTTTTCAGAATTTTATCATCATTTGCGATTCGGGACTCAACATCCTTAAACGCGTTTTTCTTCTTCAAAACTATGCTTTCGAAAACTGCATAATAAAACTGTTTTCAATAACTGAGTAACAGTAGTTTAGTCTTGAGTTCTTAGCATGTTTTTCATTAGTTATTAGGGGGCGTACATAAATTACGTAACGCGATTGGGGGGGGGGGGGGGTGGGGGGATCGGCCTGGCGTTACGGTGTACGTACGTGGGGGGGAGTCGAGGTTTGCGTTACGTCACGATTTTAGAACTGCCAGAAATAGCAAAATTTCTGCATTTTCAAGTTTTTTAAATTTAAAACTCATCGTTCAGAATAGATGAAGTGCAAGCTCTTATTATTTTGAGAAATATAATGAAGATGAAAAACCGTCATTATCGCCCGCGACTTTATATTTTAATGTAAGTATCAATATTTTAGGAAAAAACATAACTTTATATTAAGAAAAACGGAACGAAAACTTTGATCGCGATTTTCTCGAAACTACTTTTTTCGACCTTGTCTCAGCGAATACTCAAAAACTTATCAACCGAATTTCAATTTTTCAAAAACATTTTTGTAATCGCAGTGACTAAGGTTGTAACTAGCCGGTTTTTTAAACTTTGATCATTACTATTTTTAACGATGGCTCGAGTACAAAAAAGGGCCTTAAAGATAGAAAAAAAATGGCCAAACTGTCGGCATTTTGTAAAAAAAATCAAAATACAGAAAACGGCTACGCATAACGATAGCTACATTTGTATAGATATCGATAAATTATTGACTTTTTATTTACAGATAACCTTTCATAAAGATATCGATGGGACAATGAAGAGCATTTTTTTCGTCGCCAAATCAGGGTTAATTGAAATAAAAAAATTCACAAAAATTGGCATAAAACCAGATGAATGTATATTTCATAAAATAAGTATAAACCCGATCCTTTCATAAATAGTTATTCCTTTGAAAAAAAAACGCAATTATTGACGACAAAGCACCCGTTACGTAATTTTGCGTTACGTTGCGTTGCGTTATGTACGCCCCCTTAACAATAATATCATTTTTTTCCCAGAAAATTGAAAAAAAATCAAACTTTCTTTTATGATTGAAACATGATAACAAAAAAAAGCTCGGTTAAGTTTTGGCCAATATGTTATTTCAAGAAAAAATCTCGTTCTTTCTGTTTCAGCTCACCCGTGTGGCCAAAATCAAATACACGATTGAGCCCCTCACATTTAAATGTCCGCCACGATATTGTCTACAACTTCTTTAATTATCAATATTATTTTATGAAATTTGGTACGCAACTTTGGCAATGGACACACAAGTAAATCGTTCAAACGATTTTTCAATCATCTTGCTTATTCCTTCCAAATTAATTGTTTCAATAAATCTTAATTTTCCAACCATCACAGTGGACTAACCCCTTAAGGTGTATGAAAAACGAGCTTTTTTACAAACTACATAGGAAAGATGTACAAAAACACGTTTCACGTACATGAAACGTGTTTTTCACAACAAACTTATCGTATAACTTTTATTACGCATGACTCCAAAATCCATTCCCGACCTACTCACACCTACACACGAAACGAGCTGTATGAGTTTTTTTTTTTCATCGAGAGCTGCGAGAGTTGCGCGCCTCGTCTGTAGATACCGCGTCTTCAAGGCAATGCTTTCGCGACAAAAAATCAATGCGCCTGCAAGTACAATTGGTTCTAGGATTTGCGTAGGAATTAAGTGCGGGAATGCGTTGGCTCTGTACCGCTTTAACGATGCGTTCTTATCGCTCGCGCATCGAGCCATGCGGCTCTGTTTCGTAACGAGGCAACGGGCTTAAGGGGTTACCCCACTTGCGATTTTGAAAAAAATCGTTTTTTTTATTGCATTTTTTTGAAGTATAAGTATCTGAGAATATCTCCTGAAAATTTCAAGTCGATCCGAACAAAATTGACTGAGATATGAGCGTTGAAAGAGAAGAATCCGTGAATTGAAGAACTGAAATTGAAACTTTAAACGCGTTTTTCTCAAAATGGCATTTCTGAAGTCGGTGACCAAGATTACTCGAACACTAATGAACCGATCTTCTTGAAATTTTTCAGGCTTATTTAATACATAAAAATGTAGTCTTTAATCGTTCGATTTTTTTTTCGAAAAAAAATGGCCGTTTTATAGCCAAAAAACGGCCATTTTTTTCGTTAAAATCGAACCATTAACTTTGACTGTCCGCCATTTTGTGAAAAATGAATATTTTTTAAAATCCTTCGATTAAAGACTAGTTTATACTTATATTTGACCAAATCCATTCGCATTTTTTTTTAGATGATCCACTTCGCCGCAATGTTGGTCACCGCAAACCGTGTATATAAAAACATTATTTCATTGACGGCCATTTGCCACTAAACAATGTAATATTTTTCAATAAAAAAATTACTGAAAGTTCTTCAAGATGTGTTCTTTAAGATGGTATATTGATCGATTAAAAAAGTTTTGTAGTTTTCTTTAAAAAAATTCATGAAAAAGGCCTTTTTTTGCGCTACAAGTGGGGGTAACGCCTTACGGCGTTAGGCCACAGTAACGGGTATAAAATCATGTGCGAATTTAACAATTTTTTTTCGTACGAACAAGTGATTCACTCATAAAATTAATTACACATCTATTAGTATGAATATCAAGCTGTTAGAAAATAATTTTTTTTTTTTCGATGTACAAACGGCCGACTACTATTTTCTTTTGTTATCTATCCGAAAGGTGAAAAAAATTTCACGCATTCAGTTTTTTTCATGAAACTATCTAGTGCCTGGAGGAAGGATATAATAAAATATTGATTTTTGAAAAAATGGCTGCAGTCCAAAGTGAAAGTATCGATTTTTAGCGAAAAAACGCTTTGTTTTCATTGATAAAAATAACTATGCATGGAAAAAAAATACTTCGTTCAAGCACTGTTTTTTTAGCACTTTTTTCCATGTATAGTTTTTTTCATCAACAAAAATAGAGCATTTTTTAATCGAAAATCAATACGTATAAGATATGTGAAAGAAACTTATTAAATTTGAAGTGGATCGGTGCAGTTATTTTTGAGATATAGTGGTCGTCGATTGAAAAAAAATTATTTGAGAAAAACTCGTTTAAAGTTCGTAGAACTTACCTATAAACACCCCCAACTCTCTCAACTTTCAACAGATCGACTTGAAATTTTCGGAAAATATTTTTGAAATGTCATGTTTTGAGCATCCGTCGAAAACCAAAAATCGATACTTTCAAAAGTGTCGACTAGGTGTAAACCCCTAATATATAACAGTAACGTGAAAAAACGTTTTAGGTTTTTCCCCTATATATGTAAAATTGTATATTAAAACGAAGTTGAGGTTTCATTTACCATTTTTTAATTATTTTTAAGCTACGTTTGCGAATGATCAAACTTTATGATGATGTGCAACATGTCCGCTACCCCTCTAATTTTATCGATTGCTAACAATCGAAATATCGTCTGGTAGTAGAACTTGATTGAAACGTTCCATTACAATTATTTCAGTTAACATGCATCGAAAAATTCGGGAGATATGGACACCCAAGTTATGGCCAAGTTGCCATCATGGAAAGTCCATAAGAGCTCTGCACGAATAACTTTGACGCGTGTTGTTTGCAGCCTCGTTAATAAAATATTAAACATGGCACAAAGGGTTCCTTCGTCACCACACTTGTACTATCGGAGTATCATGATTGCTGATTGTCGAACGAAATCGATGTTAGTGTGTAATAAACAAAAATGGGCAAAGTTAATCCAAACATTAATTTTGTTGATCGTTAAAGCGTTAGTTTCTTAAAAATTTAACGCAAGTTGAATTTATCTGTTGAAGTTAACAATCTATATGAAATTGTACGTAATTCTTATTATTATGCTTTACCTAACACTTATTTTGAAAATTAACCAGTCAAAAAAGGATCTCATAGTCAGATTCATACATAAATACTTCTTTATAACAGTATGGGTAGGTAGGAAAGTGTCTTAAAATGATCAGACATTTTAAATTGCGCGCCATGTTTTGTGGCGAACATAGAGTATACGAATCTTTGGCAACTGGCGTCACGAAGTATTGAGGTTTAGTCCTGGAGAATTACCCGATCGAGCACCGCATAGAAATTGTGAAAATTTACTACAGAAATTGTGGAAATTTTGCAACCTTCCACACTGCGGGCGAAACAATTCAGTTATTGCAGACGGTTTCATGGTTGTATTATCTCGCGCCGCAGCGATGTAAATTGGCCGTCAAGATTGTGCAATGTGACGCGATTGGACTTCTTTCTTTGGGGTTTTCTGAATGGAAAAGTGTATGCCAATGATTCACAGACCACTCCAGAGCTCAAGGAAGCAATTGAGCGCACCATTTATGAAATTAGTTCGCAATTATACCAAAATCTTATTGAAAATTCCGTCAAAAGAGTGAACGTTTGCAGGGACGAGGCGGCCATTTATCGGATATTATGTTTCACACATAACCTCTATGTTTGCACCATTTATTAAACGCTGAGGCTAGCCGTGCGGTTACCGGACGAATAAGCGTATGTATTCGTCCGGACAGCGGCTAATTTCACGCGGTTCACTTTGTACAACGCCCCAAACAAACAATCCCAAACCACGGTCTTACATATAGGTCTTGCAACCGAGACAAATTTGAGTGGTGGGGGTAGCCGCGTTATCGTCCCGAGTTTTTTGCCACTACGCGACGCTGTCAGTTATTCATAGAAACGCATATGAGTGACATTACGAGGCAAGGTTATAAATACCGTGATTGAAATCAATAACAAGAGAAATAAATGCATAATGACCACTAATTCCTGTGCGGTTCCGACCTGCAACACGGGACGAAAATCAGTAAAAGAGAAGTGCTCCGTGTTCAAAGTTCCAAAAAATCCGGATATTTTTTCTAGATATAATTTTTCGATGTTTTGGGACATTTTAAGCACATTGACATTGAAAATTGGAAAAAATTCACCATCACAAGGCTTCCTCCATGAGGAAGCAAAATAATCAATTTCGCTCGAAACTGTTTTGTATTTCGCCGTAAACATATTCATATACGCATGTATGACTGCGTATGACTATCAAAAGATTGGTTAGGATTCCGCCAAATCCATGCTATAAACTTATGAAGCTTATAAATAACTCGTTGCGCCGCGCTCGTGGCCATAAGTTGTACTTTCGTTTGGACGAGAACGGACAACCCCCCACCACGTTAGTTGCAAGCCTGTGTGTAAGACCGTGTCCCAAACACACAAACCCAAACAAATCAACCAAAACCCAAACATACAAACCCAAACAACCCCAAACCCAAACCTAAACAAATCAACCAAAGCCCAAACATACAAACTCAAACAAAACCAAACAACACAAACCCACAAAACCCAAAACCCGAACAAAACCAACCAACCCAAACAAAACAAACCCAAACACAACTGACCAATCCAAATACAACCAACCAACCCAAACCCAAACAAAATAATAACACATTCTTTCCGGATAATTATATATAGGTTATTCGTCCGCATCCGGATACTAGCTTACTCGACCACAATATTATGTACGCCTACTGGAAATACGGCGTGAACTGAGCCGCTATCCGAACGAATACATACACTTATTCGTCCCATAACCGGACGGGGAGACACTCCGTATATTAAAATGAAAATATTCGTATTTTTCAGATCAATAATACGTTTTATTAATAAATACAAAAGTCAGGCTATTTCGAGACACCCTATACCTACAGCCGGTAGATATAGATTATCATAGGATCTAGTAGGATAAGCTAGGTAAGGAAAGCAAATAAAAAACTAAATAGAGAGGGTAAACGATCTGACCGCACTGGACGAATTTAGGTGCGGGTATGTGTCGTTCTCTTGTACGCAGTATAGGGTTCCTGCTTACACGCACGCTACGCATAGCACCTCATCTCACTAACACTTGCGTCGCGCACTTCATTACTTCGCCGCACGCCGCATGAGTGCGGCGCGCAGTGCGAAGACGGAGTAACGGACTCAAATTTAACGGAAGTTAAATACGAAGTTAATAAGACAATAGTTCTCGAATTTAACTTAAAAGTCAAATCGTTAAGTCTCAACTTCATTAATTAACGATTAACGGACTAACGTTTTTCTGTCAAGCTTCGATGACAAACGATTATGGTACAATATACACAGTAATAATAACGACAGCTTAGTCAAACACTGATGCTTCCAATGATTGCCGAAGCAAATGAATATTTTATCCGGTTCCGACACGCACTTGGCAGGTTTTTTTAAGTCGGGTCATCAACCTGGCTTCAAGGTTAACTCCGTTTTTTAAAATGGAAACCTTGAGTGTCTAAATGCTAGTGACTCACCCAGAATATATATATATATATTAGGTGATATCAAAGAAAAATCTCCATCTCTTACCCCTTTCAAGGATATTATTGGGTACATTAACAATTTATGCCAAACATCAGCTCTCTTAATGTAAGTCATTCTTTCTCCCCATTTAATTTATAGGGGAAATTGGCACTTTACGTTCGAGCTTGAATAATTCAATAGCCAATGAATACTTCTCACATCCAGTCGATTGTAAAAGTTAACCCTCACCGCTTCGAAAAGCTTTTTTCCCTAACCGCGACATCAATATTTTGGCACAAATGGCAGATCATGAAAAAAAGTATTTTGAAAGGTTAGGCGACGTTGACCATCCGAAAATTAGGGTTATGAAAAGAAACTAATTTTAAAGCAACAAGTAAGATTATTGAAGAATCGTTTAGACATTCATTTGAATGTACACTAACAAAGTTGTTTACTAAATTTCATTAAAAAAATGATTTATCAAAGAAATTATAAACTATTTCGTGAAGGGCCTTTGAAGGTGCGGGACTCAACGGTGTATTTGATTTTGGCGACCCGGTTAATGAGAAACAAAAAAAGGTTTTTTTTCTTTCTTAAAATAGGTAATATTGGCTTTTTATCGATCCTTTTTATGTTTCCATTATAAAAAAAAACTTGATTAAAAAAAAAATTCGAGGAAAAATCGCATGGTTAATAACCAAGAGCAACTATAACACTGAATAAGTGTACCAAATTTTAAGTCAATCCGTTCATTACATGTTAAGAAATCGTGTACACCGTTTTGAACAACATTTTGGACAACTTTCGATAAAAACGCGTTTGAAGTTGTACTAGCAGTTCTATTGTTGTAATCATGAGTGGTAAAATCGAAGATTGGAGGTAATCCGATATTCGATTTCTGCACGATGTGTTGCGCCTTCTTCTTCAATTTGCGTTGCCTCAAGCGACGAATAATTTTTTGGAATATCCACCGTAGCCTAACCTCCTAAATTTTCGACAGGAAAATGTGCGTTTATGAAGTAATTGTAATTTATGCAAAAATAATGAAACAGCGGTTCAAGGGAAGATTTTTAAAGCTGTAAGATCGAGCTTGAAGAATCTTGAACGGGATTCGAAATTTATTCATTACATGTTGAGTTATTCGAGCATAGAGCCTAGATACCAGGAGACCAAACTCCCGTGCAAAGCCGCCGAAAAAAGCGTCCCCAAAAATGGTTCCAGCATAGATGCCGTTCGGGTGCCGCGGGCCCTATGTATAGTAATATCATGGAGGCTAGCCTCTCTGATCGGACCCATGTTTGCATATATCTATATATGTGGTCCGGAGCACCCCAGCGTCATCTATCGTGATACCGTTTTGGGGACGAGTCTCCATGTATTCGAGTTGCAAAAAAAGGGAACATTTCCGTTCTTCCGAATGAGTTTTTTTCGTATAGCTCATAGTATTATTCGAAGGGGTGAGAGTAGAATTCCTTTCTTGGCCTAACATATGCGTACGTGGCTGTGGTAATGTTTTTCTTTTATATCCGAGTGTGCTGCAGAAACAGCCTGTACTACCGATCGTGCCATGCGCACCTGCTTCGGCGATCCCCATTTATTTCTACAGCTGCGGATACGAGGGCGCCACTGAAACGCAAACTTCGAGAAAAAAACCGTCCACCGTAGGTCCCCGAAGTCTTCTCACTCGAATTTCGAACGAGAAAACTGAATTTACAAAACAGGGTTCACCCTCTATCTCCCGCATTCACGATAACTCGATAGGTGCGTTGAATCCGCCGAACTTATATGCCTTAACGAAAGATCGAATCTGAAATTCAACTATGTGGATCGGACGGGCGTTAATAATTGCCTTTGAAATTAGCCTCAAGATTCGACGAAAATCAAGCCAGAGGCACGTATCGCCCTCTGTTTCAGTTGTGCCAATAATGCACTAGGTCAATAATCATTCTTACGAAGTAAAGAATTTTGCACAATCCCTAAAAACTCGAAAACCCACAAAAGTATATTCGATTCCAGTTTTTGTTGCCAACTAAGTACACCTTACCCTCGTGTTCCGACAACTTCCCAAGCAGCAATTTTCAAAAACGTTGTCGAAAAGTCATCCAAACGGGTACCAAATGTCCGAAGTATACCTCCAAGTTGACAACCGTCCAAAAAGATAACCGTTGGACGAATGATAATTTATTGGTAACTGCTTAGCGGATATTTGGTACCCATTTAGACAACTTCTCGGGGCAAAAGTATTCCGTTGCTTCTGTTTATGCGTCGACGGGACTCAGTCGAATATTGGCTTGTATGCCTCTAGAGTGGGTCATAAAGGCTAGCGGTATTTATTCCGAAGCTAAGGGATAAGACAAGGGACAAAGACCCAAGGGTCCTCGGCGACTCGCCTAGGAATGTACAACGAAAGAGCATTCTGTCTTCAGACCTCGAAGTAACCAGTCGTGACTACCATCCTAAAGACTGCTATATTTGTTAAATCTATTACTGACTTATCCAACGCAGAATTCCGACCATCCGGATTGTATTGATCAAAACTGACCTTGAAAAATCCTAAGATTCTATTCATCACTCTTTCCTACATTCTAAACACCTAGAAGGTGTCATAAATGACCTGACATTTTTATTTATCAATAAAACGCATTATTCATTTGAAAAGTATGAATATTTTAATTTTAATATAAGGTACAAATGTGGAGGTTATGTGTGGAACACAGTAGCCGATAAATGGCTGCCTCATCCTTGTTTGCAAACGTTCGCCCTTATGACGAAATTTTCAATAACATTTTGGCATAATTGCAGCCTAATTTCATTAATGATGCGTCCAATTGCTCCCTTGAGCTCCCGAATGATCTGTGGATCATCGGCATACACTTTTCCTTTCACAAAAATATTCACCATTTTAGCCGTGAGTTTTCACAATTTCTCTGCTTTGCTCGATCGTGTAATTCTCCATGACTAAACCTGTGGCGGTATCGTCACGTCAAAGATTAGTACTCAATATTCGCCACAAAAAATGGCGCGCAATTTAAAATGTCACATCACTTTGAGCCTTTACTTGGCAATTGCTACAGGGTCGTAAACTTCACGTACGAGAAACGGCCCGCCGCCGATTTGAACGGTAGTTGATCAATGGCGAAACATTGGCAGTCATTGTTCCTCCACTGTGCCTTCATTGCTAAGATGAGCCAGTGTCTTCGTCCATACGTACATACATATGTATGAGGGATGTAATATAAAAAGCAACGTCTCGTTTCGCCGGAGGCGTGTTAATTGTCGATTAACGGCGCGGGTGGGCCAGATAACATAACCTCACACTCAATATTCCAGCTCGAACCTATAAATAGCATCTCGTAGCGTGTACACGCCGGCATATGTTGTACAAGTGATATGTGTCACGCACAGATACACACACGGACGACACTCGCGCGATATTCTGTAGATTTTAAATGAAAGGTGGTAGTCGTCGGGGATCGCGGGGACGCACAAGTGTCGCCGGCATCGTGCAGCGAGGAGGAAAGAGAGAGGAGGGCATATTGTGTTCGGGGCCTGGTGAGGGGTCACGTGACATCGGATGGATTTGCGTCAATGCTGACCTCCGGGGAGACGATGCTTCTCCCTCTCCCTCTCTCTCTCTCTCTCTCTCTCTCTCTCTCTCTCTCTCTCTCTCTCTCCCGCAACTACACATGCAAACGCCTATATGTATATATATAGGCGTTTGCAGGTTCATATATGTATACATATCACAGAGAATACCTAACGAGCTTATGAAGCGGTGGCGAAACGGCTTTACGGCATTGGCATCGCGGACCGATCTTATTGCCGATTAAAGAAGCGACCGCAACGATCAAAGAGGAAAAAATGGAGGGAGAGAGAGGGAGAGAGTGAATACGCGTACTTTATAGCATCGATCTATCTCTCTTTCACGATAGTCCTTATTTTTTCCTCAAAGAAGTATTCCAGAGGATGATCGCAGTTTTTTTTTGGTTAACGCGACCGTTACTTTGCCGATCTTTTGAGACACCCTCCTGTCTCCCCTGCACCACTTCGCCATCCGTTGATCACCTTTTTGTCCCTTTTCTACCGACCCGTCGACGTAAACTTGTTTTTCGCTGAAACTCGAAGGTTTCACGGGATGCAGCGTTCATTTGAATGTGTTGGTTTCTCCTTTTTATGGTTTTCCAGATTAGCCCCTGAAGTCACACTAGTCTAGTGGGTCGGAAGAAATCGTATCTTTGGTGGCCTTACAGCGAGGTTCGGGGTCGTAAAAAATCGGCGCTTGGTCCGATGCGTGGATATTGATATTACGACTGTTAAATTTTCACGGTCAATCAGATTAATGCGACGCAAAAGTTTAGAGGATTTTTTTCTGACTTTTTCCTACTCTCCAAATTGAATCACAACGGAAGATGGAGAAATGTTATCCGATACGCTAATAGGTTAGGCTGCTGTGACGACCCGAAAATCAGGGTTATTTGGAAAAGATATTTCCGAAGGAATAAGTAAGATCATTGAAATACCGTTTGGACATTTATTTGTATGGGCATTAACAAAGTCGTGTACCAAGTTGCACAAAAAATATTAATAATCAAAGAAGTTATAAACAATCTGGTATAGGTCGTTTGAACGTGAGGAGCTTAATGGTGTGCTTGATTTTGGCCACCCGGTTGATCTGGAACAAAAAATGAGCTTTTTCTGAAAGCACATAATATTGGTTAAGACTTGACCGAGCTTTTTTTGATATCGTGTAGGGCTGAACACATTAAAAAATGTTTGAGCAACGAAAAAGAATGGTAAGTCGAAAAAACGTCGGTTAAGTCTAAACTACTATAGGGTGTCTCAAAATGACCTGAGATGTTAATTTATTAATGAAACGTATTATTTATTTGAAAAGTACGAATATTTTCATTTTAATATATGGTACAAACATGGAGGTTATGTGTGGAACACAATATCCGATAAATGGCCGCCTCGTCCCTGTTTGCAAACGTTTACTCTTGTGGCGAAATTTGCAATAACATTTTGGCGTAATTGCGGACTAATTACATAAATGGTAGGTCCAATTGCTTCCTACGGAACGGTCTGTGGATCATTGGCATACACTCTTCCTCCAGAAAACCACAAAGAAAGAAGTCCGATGGCCTCAAATTGCACGATCGTGGTGGCCAATTCACATTGCTGCAGCGCATGATAACACGACCACGAAATTTCGTCTGCAATAACTGTGCAGTACAATGCAGCGAATAACAATTTCTATGCGTTGCTCGATCGTGTAATTCATGAAGCCTAGATACCAGGAGACCAAACTCCCGTGCAAAGCCGTCGAAAAAAGCGTCCCCAAAAATGACTCCAGCATAGATGCCGCAGGGCTGCCGCGGGCCCTATGTATAGTAATATCATTGAGGCTAGCCTGTCTGATCGGACCCATGTTTGCATATATCTATACATGTGGTCCGGAGCACCCCAGCGCCATCTATCGTGATACCGTTTTGGGGACGAGTTGAAAGGCCGACTCTTCATGGTGTAATTCTCCATGACCAGCCTCCTGACACTGGCAGATATATGCTGTTCGCAAAATATCTTGCCGCACTGTGGCGCTAGTAGTCGACGGTGTGTCGAATATTTTACACGAATAAAAGTCTATTACAGATAACTTTATGAAAACCATTTTTGGCGTGTATGATGGATGTGAATCGTAATAGAATTTTTCAGCTCAGCATTGTGAACTTAGAATATTCCACGAAAGTATCAAATCGTTCAGCTGATCGGAGTATTTAGAGCCAACGCTAGATAGCGGCGATTTCAAGAACTAAAAAACCGGGACAAAACGCGTTTTCGTTTATCGTATAGGAATAGTAGGCCAGTGTCGCGGGGCTATCCATGACTAATCTCAATCCTTCCTGACGTTAGTTGTCAAAGACTCTATTTTCGCCACAAAAAAAGCGCGCCATTCAAAATGTCAGGTCATTTTGTGACACTCTGCTTTACTACACTGAACAAGAGTACCAAGTTTCAAGTCAATTCGTTCATTAGATGTCGAGAAGTCGTGTACAACGTTTCAGAAAACATAGTTTCGAGTAAAACGCCTTTAAAGTGTGACTATCGTTCTACTACTACTACTATTACTACTACTAATCTTCTACTATCGTAGCAGTTCTATTGTTGTAAACAGAAGTTTATCTTCAATCTGCGATACCTGCACCATATGTCAGACCTTCCTTTTCAATTTGAGTTGCCTCAAGCGATGAACGGGTCTTCGTCATTTTCACAGTAGCCTAACCCCTCAAGATTTGCCCAGCATCTCATAAACCAAATTCTTCGCGGAAATACACAGAGAATTCTCGATTTGTCGAGAACTCCTCTGGTCATAAACAATATTCCGCGTCATGTTCTTTCTTCAAAATGGAAACGTTTTTTTAAATGCTAGTCAATTATATGAAAGACCATTTTTCGAACATCCCCTATGTAATTCTCTAGCCGTTTTCACGTAGATTATGAGAAGGTTGGTTTTCCGTTCAAGATCAAGCCTTGACCTTTGTAGAGATATTCGTTCAATGCTCCCATGCATTTCAAGCCACGTAGAAAAAAGATCTTTCATTAGATTTCAAAAATATCGAAATGATTAAGGTTAGTGGAATGGCCGTTTACTCTTGCGAGCTCAGGGATAAAGTTGTCCGGGCGTTATGTGGTCGTTGGCATCCGCAAGGCACATAGCGAGAAGGATGGCGAATGATTGCTTTTGACGACAGCATTGGTACTACACGTCAAAGTCATAGACACGAGTGGAGACGGAGAGGGGGGCTTATCGGACTTAAAGAACGCAAAATAAATACTCGCTTTGGTTAGTCGAAGGATGGAGACTGCGCACATCGATTTCATGACGGGACCAACGTGGGTACCTAAACATCCGCTTATGCATGCTAATCTAAAAGCCGATCAGTTAGTTACGCTAGATATATATCGTCTCGCAGGCCCATCAAGCCTACGACCGTATACACTCGACGGGATCTATTTTTTCCTCAAGAGCATCCGCCATTTCGGCGAAATACGCGATGTCTCTGGGGGCGTCCATAAATTACGTAACGTAATTGGGGGGGGGGGGGGTTGGCCTTGCGTTACGGTCTACGTACGTGGCGACGGGGGGGGGGGCGAGGTTTGCGTTACGTAACGATTTTAGAACTGTCAGAAATAGCAAACTTTCTGCATGTTCAAGTTTTTAAATTTAAAACTCATGGTTCAGAATAGATGAAGTGGCATTGGAGTTATTATTTTGAAAAATATAATGAAGATGAAAAACCTTTATTGATACTTTAATATAAGTATCAATATTCTAGAAAAAAACATAACTTTATATCAAGAAAAACGGAACGAAAACTTTGACCGCGATTTTCTCGAAACTAATTTTTCGACCTTGTCTCAGTGAATACTCAAAAACTTATCAAGCGATTTTCAATTTAAAAAAAAAACATTTTTGTAATGGCAGTGACTGACGTGCGTAGCCGATTTTTTTTTAAATTTTGATCATTACTATTTTTAAAAATTGCTTGAGTACAAAAAAAGCCTCAAAGATAGAAAAAAAATGTCCAAACTGTCGGCATATTGTAAAAAAAGCCAAAATAAAAAAAACGACTACGCATAACCATAGCTACATATGTATAGATATCGATAAATTGTTGACTTTTTATTTACAGATAACCTTTCATAACGATATCGATGGGGTAATGAAGAGAATTTTTTTTGGTCGCCAGATCAGGGTTACTTTTTTTTTAATCATAAAAATTGGTATAAAACTAGATGAACACATACTTCATAAAATGAGTATAAACCCGATCCTTTCGTAATTAGTTATTTGTTTCTGAATAAAAACGCAATTATTGACGATAAAGCACCCGTGACGTAACGGAATAGGGGGGAGGTTCAGGCCAGGCGCTACGGTTCTGTTACTGGGGGGGGGGGGGAGTAAAAATTGAAAAATGTTGTTACGTAATTTACGGGTAATTACGTAACTTACGTAATTTACGGGTAATTACGTACTTACGTAATTTACGGGGGTAAATTCGAAAACAATCCATCGAGTGGTTCTCGAGATATCAGGTCCACCGACACGATATACACAAGTGTTGGGAGAAAAATGCGTTCAAAGTTTGAAGTATGTTGCTGCTACCGCTCGCCCGGCCGACTGTTAGAAGCTGCAGCTCATTCAATTTTACGAATATTTCAATGAAATTTTCATTGAATATAGCTACAAGGTGATACTATCGAATAAAAATATTTTCGGAAAATGCAATTTTTTCGCCCACCTATGTAGCCCGTTGAACGCTTTTTTTCTCTAAAGTACGTTTTCAAAATCCGTGAGAAAAATATCTCAAAAACGACTGCATCGATCTTTCTGGAAATTTTAGGACTGTTAGATGTAAAAATATAATATATTCGATCGAAGTATTTTTTGTCCGATGTATACTTTCGATTTGATGAACGAAGAATGCTCATTTTTTCGCAAAAATCAAGACTCTCACTTTGAACACGCGCCATTTTTTAAAAATGTATCATTTCGGAAGGGCCTTCAATTAATCCTCAATCCGTGACGATTTTGAGGCACTTTAATCCCGTGAACCTGGGTCGTTTTCGTTTTTGCACTACCAAACCAACAATTGTTAACGAAAAAAAACTGAAAAAATTCATGATCGATCTTCAGGCCGTACTTCTCAATGAATAATAGGGTTTTCTTTTTCTTTTTTATTTTTACTATATTTTTTTCTTCCATTTAATATTAAGCAACCTGCGAAGAAAATGATTTTGGGCAGGACGAAACCGACCCAGGTTCACGGGTTGAGGGTTAATCGTAGGATAAACTAATATACGAACGAAATCTGTTTGATTTTTCGTTCTCCCCGGACTACAGCTGTAAATCGATGATAGTTCAATATTTTTACAGTAAAAAATTACAAAGTGCTCTTCAAACGATACTTTTTCGAAGACCTAATTTTTGTAGAAATTTATGATCCCGATTTTCTATTTCTTTAAATCCCAAAAATCGGCTAATTTCAACTGTCACTTTTGCAAGGATAATTACGATGTTTTTTTTTAAATAACGAGGCTGAAAAGAAATCCACGACTCGTGTAGAGGTGAAGCTCCACTATCCAATAATTATCCGTGAAGGAACAAGTTGGCTGATTTCAATTTCGACAAAAGCACGTAAAAAAAAATTTCGGTGAAGTGACGTTCGTCGCTCGCTAAACGATCGGCAGAGTCCCAAGTGGTTTCTATTTGCCTTTTATATTCTCAAGCATACATTACCCAAGAAACTGGGCTCTTTTCGCCTCGCGGATCCTCAAAAAGCGTTACATCAAAATTCACTTCGCTCAAGGCGAACATTTTTCGGAATTCAGTCAAATTAATTATTAAATATTGCCATGTGCGTAAATATTGCGGTGTAGTCGCATATCTCATCGAGCTCCACCTCGCAGTCGAAATGTCAAAATTCAGAATGGCCGATTCCACATGACCAAAGCAGCGTGATATTTCCACGGGAATGAGCACTCGTAGAAGTTTGTGGGATCGCTCAATTCTAATTCGATTCAACATCCGGCCGTCCAGGTATCGAAATAGCGCACGGAATTTTTACGATGTTCGCTGGTTGGAATTTTTCGGGCTCGATGATTGCCAACTTGATGGGAAAGTTTCAAAACTAACAACGGCGTTATCAACGTAATCGACGAATCCGAAGAACGAACGGAAGTCATTGGAAAATTAGATAACTGGAAAGGGCTGAGGGTTCTAGGGTCTTTCGGTTCTGGGCAAGAGGAGACGTTGCACTCACAATCAGCGCAAAATCAAGCAGCTCAGGATCAAATTGTAAGACTCTGGAAGCGGATAGGCCCAAACGTAGTTTCCGCTGACCTTAAGGGTCATTAAGGGTTGCATTACATACATTAAACTGTTTTTCGTTTATCGTGTTTCGTGGTGAATTTAAAAAAATCGCATATACTCAGTATGGTCTAAGCAGTAGCGTATATTTTTTCCGATTTAATCTTCCATTGTGGCTAACGTTTCAAGCTCTTCGAGGTCGTTGATTCGCACGTTGGTGATAGCCTTATAACGAGCCGCCAGGAGAAGGCGTTGTCGAATACGAAACTTTACGACGTTATTCCCATGCCAATCGAGAAAACTTTCAGCGAGACTTTCTAAGTGGCTTGTAAAAGTTGGACAGGGCATTTCACCGCTCTGGTAAGAGCTCGCGCACGCGTGAAAGAACGAGGGCCGACGCACCAAGAGACGTCATGTGTGCCCGCAATGACGCACGTTCTCGCGTGCTCTCGGGCCAGAGAAGAGATAAAGAGATAGCCCCCTTTCCCTCGACCCCTTATTATAAAGGCTTCGCGGCGATGGCCCATTCCTCGCCGAGCTGTAAAGCCGAAGTGGTGGCCACGAATTCGTGTCTTTTCTCTCTCTCTCTCTCTCTCTCTCTCTCTCTCTTTCTCTCTTCCTCTCTTTCTCGCTGTTAGTTTCATCTTTTCACCTTTACGATGAACTTCGAAACGCCGCATGACTTTTTTGGTTTTTTCCACGTCCTCGTAAGATTTATCTCACTCACGGCGTCAACTTTGTTACACTGCGATGCGAGCAACGCGTCATCATATCAACACAGGGCCGTACGGAGAAACTCGGAGGAAGCGAATGAACGAAGAAAAGAAACGCCCCAGTTTTGGTTTTTGGCAAAATCATGATTACCAATTCATGCGTACGCTATTTAAAATTGTCGCTTTCTATGATTGATCATGGTAAGGCGCAAAGAAAGTCGAAAATAATCGTACTGCGAATACTGTATTTAAGGTTACAATGATAGGGCGTCCGACAATGCTAAAGGTGCGGCCTCACGCAGTCGCTCGTTGCTCGTTTGCAGCGATAAATCTGGTCACGTGACCCTATTTTGAATTTCCCGCGACTCAAAAAAGTAGCGAGAAGTCGCCGCGTCGAAAGCAGCGTCAACATGGCTGCTTGCAGGCATGATCTCGAAAGCTGATTTCCTAACCTCCTTTAGTGGCAGTCGTGGTAGTGATACAAGTGAAAGAAATCGGAGTGAATAAGAATAAAAATATAATAGTGTTTTTTCGGAAATTGACGAGATGTCGTTTGTTTACAAGTATCAAAAGTGGGTTGATCAGTGTCAACAGATTGCTCACAGAGCACGGATTCAGAAAATGCGGTGAAAAAGAGTATAGCATATTGCGACTTGTATCGCTCACTCTCCTCTCCCCACTCTCCTTTCCCAGCGGCAAAGCTCAACATGTTCAGCTTTGTCGCTACATATCATGTGACCAGATTTGTCGCTGCAAACGAGCGACGAGCGACTGCATGAGGTCGCACCTTTACGTCTTGCTGGTATGGCAAGCAAACGTCCCGATTGGTCCTACTTCGGAATCGGTTTGGTTTTGTTTAGGTTTGTTCGTTTCTTTGGATTTGTTTCACTCTTCGGAATCCATAACAATGTTACGCAAAGGTACAATGCTTGGGTTTGTTTGCGTTTCTTCGTTTTAGTTAGGTTTGTTTGGATTCGTTTGGTTTTGTTTGCTTATTTAGGTTTGCTTCACTACAACGTCCACCATATACGCCGAAATAGTGGTGCAATTTTTTGTTTTCATAGAGCGCCTCTGTTTTTTGAGATATTTACCAAAAACATCCTGTCCCGAGAAATATCTCTACCTAAAAATAGTTTCTGTATAAAATATGCCACATGAACAATCGTTAATTATTCGATTCGTTTGTTTGCTCAGGTTCGTGGGGTTCGTAATAAGAACATCAGAGGGGATATTATTTATAGGATGCAATCTCAATAACAATGACAGAGAGGACATTTGTGGCGAGGGGATAAAACTGTAGGGCGATATTGCAGTTGGGGAAATTTCGATGGGGGATCTATAATCCGGGATCATATGCTACGAACCCAATCGAACTGTCTCGTTATTCTTCGCTCGGACTATCTCACATTTTCAGATATATCGCAGTATTTGCGAACGTTAGACACGTGAAGTTTCTGGAAAAGTGACGAAAAATTATTGATTTTTTCGAACAATTCAGTGTATGCTTCAAATTTACTCATTTCATCACTTATTTGTTTAAAAATTTCAAAAATTTAGAGTTTGTGTTAAATTTCGAAAAAATATATATATGTGTATATCTATATTTATATTTTTTAGACCTTTTCAAGATATTTTCGAAAAATTGGATCCGACGGCCTTTTTTGTACCCTTCGGAGGTGAAAAAATTCCTCTGTACCGTTGCAAGATGCTCAGGTTCAAGTTTCTCGAGAATCAGTGTCAAGGTATTAAAATTTTGAATCTTTCAAATTCGAAAAATGCAGTGAACCGCTTCACTGCTAAAATTTTTCTAGGATCATTTTTTTTACATAAATGGAGTATTATTTATTATGGTTAGTGTTGAATTCGGCTAGAATTTTTCGAAAGCATTGAATTGAATTTATAAATCTTTATAAATAGTAATAATAATAAAATAATAATAATAAGTTTATAAATAAATTAAGTGATGAATGTAAAAATGATTAGATGCTGATAATGTTTCTATTGATTTGTAAATTAAATTATATGTCAATGAGGGGGCAGTGACACACCGACCGCACGGCCACGAGTGCGAAGCAGATAGCTGGTTTGCACGATATTGAAGTTTGCATCGTTGGAGCGCAACGAAAGTTCAGCAGCCTGATCTTTTCTTCCGCAAATTTGGGCTACGAAAAACACTCGAATGTTTTCTCAGGATTCTCATAAGAAATCCGAAGCCTAAATTTGCTGGATAAGATTTTGGACGATGAAGACAATGAGGAAAGTAAATTGCAAAAGAAACATTTCGTTGCATTCCGACGATGCGAACTTTAACATCGTTGGATTGCAGACTTCCAGTGTTCTCTGACAAGGAACATCTCTCAGGTGATACCCTTCGATTTCGTTGAAATTTGGATATGTTATAAAGCACCGAAAATTAAGCGATACGTATTTTTTTTTATCGGCCGAATAACGGTTTCAAGGGGTGAAACCACCCCTCGAAAAAAGCCATCTCTAGGGGTAATCTAGCAGTTTCACACACAAGGAGTCCACCGATTTTGATGAAACAAAAACGAAAATTCTTCTAATCCGAAGCAATGAAAAATCCACTATAGTGACATAGCAAAAAAAAATTAAGGGGTGAACCATCCTGAGATGTCTTTTTTCGAGGGGTGGTTTCACCCCTTAAAACCCTTTTTCCGCCGATAAAAAAAAATACGTATCGCTTACTTTTCGGTGCTTTATAACATATCCAAATTGCAACATAATCGAAGGGTGCCACCTGAGGGATGTTCCTTGTTAGACGAGTAATAATTCGAAATGTCCAGGAGAAAACCTGGCCGTAGGATTTTTACCAACCGGACATGCGACCACGTCCTTAAGGCCTTAGGCCACAGTAACGGGTATAAAATCATGTGCGAATTTAACAATTTTTTTCGTATGAAAAAGTGATTCACTCATAAAATTAATTACACATCTATTTAGTATGAATATCAAGCTGTTAGAAAATATATATATTTTTTTCGATGTACAAAATGGCCGACTGAGAAAATGTCCGACCTCCAAATAAGAAACGAAGAGCGCCCAAGGGGAAACACAATAGTTCGTCCGAGCAATATTTTTCGAGAAAATTCAGGTGTAAGATTAAAATGGGACACCCTGTATATCGCATACCCCCACCAGGCGCGCCCTCCGCGCTCGCTACCTCTGTCTGTCTCTCACTCTTTTCCGCATGCGATCCTCTCAACAAGAAACACGCTCGAACGAGTTCCAACTTAGTATTCACATCGCCCATGCAAAAACGTTTTCGACTGCGCGTGGACATTTATTTAGCGAATTTTCGTTTCCCTCTAATATACTATTGAATTATTGTGTACTACTGTATCTGAATTACTATTAACTGTCATAAAACGACCGAAACTGTAAAGAAACGTAAGAGATCAGACTGTAGTACACAAGTTGAAGAAAATATTACAGAATCTGCGTCACAAGGTGATAATGTAAACAAAGAGCTGGCTATGGCCAAACGTAATCGATATACGTTTGAGGAAAAGAAGAAAGTTTCGAAAGAGTGTAAAACCCTAAACTCTCGAGAACTGTGTGTCAAATATGGCCTAAATAAAAGTGTTCTCAGCAAATGAAGATCTAATGAGGAGATAATAAAAAATTACATTCACACATGCACACAAGCATGCACACATCAATTTACACTACAATGTTCACTCTATTTTGCCCGAATAATCTCTCCCAGGCTGGTTTCTCACCAGAGGTTCCGCGAACGAAATTCTCAAGCTCGGAGTTCGAGTCGGAGTGGGGGAAGCACTCGAGTGAGAAACTGGGGAAAGTTTCTTATTACCGGGTTTCTTATTTGGAGGTCGAACCGTATTTATAAAACAAACGCCCATGGTAAAAGTGGGCATAGTAAAATTCACATAGCTCATTGCTACCGCAATCATAATGTGGTTAACACAACTATAAGCGTCTATCTAATCATGCCGTTTTGTTAGTGTGTTTTTTTTTATCTAGTATCCCTGAAATAACTATATTAACTACTGTGAAAGACTTTACAATATCGATATAGTTAATTCAGTTAATATTTTCACAATAGTTAGTAGTTTTTTCGGGGATAGTCGAACACGCCACCAAAGTTGCATGTTTACGTATACTTTTCGCTTATAGTTGTGTTAACCATATTATGATTGCGATGGCAATAAACTATAGGGAATTCGACTATACTCTCTTTGACCATGCCCGTTTTTTGTAAATACTATGCACTCGTCTCTCGGTGTAGGTTATGGTGCCGAGCTAGGTTATGCTGACCAAACGCATCAGATGTTACGCCCGACGTTGTCAAGTGCAATTCAGAAATGTTCACATTGCTCATCGCGAAAGTGACCGTGGAAAACATCGTCAAAGATAAGCTTCATCGAGAGGTAAGACGACGAGAAAGCAACGTGTAAGTTTCCAATTTGCAAGATATACTACATTCATCCATTGGCGCATTGATAGAAGTTTACCAGGAAACGACACTTCTCCTCATTCGCGTCTCCGCCAATTGAAATTCTGCGGCCACATTGTAACGACCATGTAGTATCATTACCTCAATGAAGCAACGTGCCGACTAACGTTTGCTCTCGTGTCACTCGATGATGCGAATTACGAGAATTATTTCGCACGACTGTGCGATGGCTGGAGACGATTGTTTCAAGGAGCGCTTCACTCCACTGCTTTTTCCCAGCTAAGTATAGAGGGTGTCTCCAAATGACCTGACATTTTTACTTGTTCATAAAACGTTTTATTTATTTGAGACGTACGAATATTTTTATTTCGATATAAGGCAAAAACATGAAGGTTATGTGTGGAACACAATATCCGACAAATGGATATTGTGGTTACTTGAGACCTGTACAATTTATAGCTCTAACATGTGTAAAAAAAATCATTTGTAATAACTAAAGTTTTCCATTCGTAAATTGTTTAATGGACGTTCACCTTTAATTAGAAAAGTGAAAAAATAGCTATTCCAACGATTCGCGTAGTATTTCTAGGTTTGATATTTGGCAACATTGGTTCTATCCCCGTCTCTTTTTACTCATTCAGGCGAGGTTAACCTCCATGCTTTTCAACGTCGATCTGTGAAAACAATGTCAGGTGCTGGAAATGTAGAGCATTGTATTCGGGCCACGACTATTAAAAAAGCGTGGAAAATTTGTGTCGGCGAAATATGTCGGTTAAAAACGAAATATGTGTGGAAATTGGAATGAGTGAGATGTGGTTACGGCTACAGTCAGCTGCTGCGTTGCTGTCACGTTTCTGTCGTAGCAAGTCGTAATAAATCCAATACCGGAAGTTCAAATTAAACTTGATATTACATGAAAATTATTTCAATAAGCGTATTTTTTTCTGAGAGCATTGGATTACTACAAGTGTTAAGTATGTAAATCTGATTATTTTTAAGAATCTGACGGATTCTCATTATCGTATACACTTTTGTAGCGACCGGAAATTGGGTGTTTGTATGTCGTCTCGGGATTCCTTCACAAAAGTCCGCATTTTTTATTTATTTTGCTCTGTAATAAGGTTGATAATCGACCGTGAAATTTTACAGAAACGATTATTAATATATTTAGTAAAGCTCAAAAAAAAATTATGAAAATCCTATGAATTGAAGCCTGGCGATAGGACTACCTTAAGGAAAATTCGACAATAGTCGTAGAAACATGAGCATAACCAAAGCGAATGTCACCAAACGTCATGTTCTGTTTACGTTATAATACAATGTACTCTCTCTCTCGGGGGAAAGTGGCAGTTGGGGTCCCTATTGCTTCCTTGAGCTCCGGAATGGTTTGTGGATCATTGGCATCACGGTCTAAAGCCGGCAATATATGTTGGCCCAACGTAGCCGAGTGATGGCAAATACCAACGTATGGACAGTCTATTTGTTTGGGTTTGCCCGGGGGCTGGCATCTTTTGGAATTTTTGCTACACCAATTGTCCACTGTTTGTAGTGTCCAACTCGGCCACTCGCAGCGCTAGTTCTCTTATAATCCTGACGCGCGCGTAGGGGCTATGTATACACACACACACACACACACACGTGCGCGCGCGTCGCGTGCGCACACGCGCGCACACGCACGCATATAACTCATAGACATTCCATAGCGTCGAATCCGAGGATCGGCGGGTATGGTGAAAAATGCACCTTTTCAGGATTAGGCGAGTACTCTGAGGTACAACCGTGCACAACATACGGCATTAGCGCACGGGTATAATTAATTTCGGCAATTTCATCAATTCCGCACCGCGGCTTGAACTCCAAACGTCAAAATAGACGTATTCGGCGCGGGGTGGTTAAGTACGATGTGCGGGCCTGACGCCTGCGCAATAAGACTATCGTAAGAAACCTACTAACCACGGGAAGAGCTGGAACTAAACAAAGCGGACAAAAAACGTAGCATTTTTACATACGGTAAGGGATAGGAGGTGCCAGCGCCCCCTGGGTTTGCCATTGCTCGTGCCATTGCTCTTCAGCAGCACTAATCTACTGGTGGCGCCCTATTTGTGGCTACGGGAAACAAAGACATGTATTTATCCAACTAGCCAAATCGTCGGAGTTTCCGGACCTGTATGCAATACCGTGATTGGCGTACACTTTTCCTTCCAGAAAACCCCAAAGAAAAACATCCAATGGTGTCAAACCGCACGATCTTGGTGGCCAATGCACATGGCCATGGCGCGAGATAACACGACCATGAAACTTCGTCTTCAGTAACTGCATTGTTTTTGTGCATTTTCACAATTTCTATGCGTTGTTCGATCGTTTTCCATCCAATTCTCCATGACCAAACCTCAATACTCCCTGATGCCGGTTGTCAACGATTAGTACTCTATGTACGCCACAAAAGAAATGGCGCGCAATAAAAAAATTTCAGGCAATTTTGAGACACCCTTTACAAGTGCTTCGAAATACGGCGAGCCCGCGTATGTCGCAACACACGTACGTGAATCACTCTTTCTCGCTCGTAGAAGTGTAAAACGTGCGCGACGATTCATCGAGATTCGATGCTGATTAATCACGATGTTATCGTCTTGGCATAGACGCACCACCGGCAAGACGCACACAACTTCCGGCATTCCGATACAGGCTCTGAGAGCTCTACGGGGAAAAATGGAACAGCTCAGAACAAGTGGAAAAAAGAGGATGACGTATGCTTGTGTCGCAGGTTTTCCCTAGGTGAGTTCTAGGGAAAACGCTCGACTATCCGAATTCAACTGGCCTGAGAATAAGGGACAAGCACCCACGTACGAAAGAAGTTAAATTTTCTAAACCCGAATGTACTTTCGGGATATTTGGTGTCTGAAGACACATAAAACCTGGTAGCTATTCAGGAATGTATGGGACACTGCTAAAATCGAACGAAAAGGCTCAATGGTCGGATATATGTTTTATAATATCATTTTAATTTTTAATTTTTTAACAATAACATATATTCGTTTTATTATTATTATTTGTAAATTATATATCAGGTATAGAAGTATGAAACCGGAATTTCGCTATAGATGGTGCTAGCCATCATTTTAGGGACCGTAAGGCCGCTTCTGCAGCGCCATCATCTCCCGCTAACAGCTGACGAAGATTTTCAACACACACAACCCAAGTTCCCTGCACCGGTATATTTTTCTATAACCTTAAACATGTCGAGTTTTTTGCCTACGAACTACGATTTGCAGACAGCGTTGGTTTTCTGTTATCATTTGAAGAAAACTGCTGCAGAATCGCATCGAATGCTTGTCGAAGCTTACGGTGAACATGCTCTTGGTAAAACACAGTGTTTCGAGTGGTTAAAAAATTCAAAAGTGGTAATTTTGACGTGAGAAACGAAGAGCGTGGGAAACCACCGAAAAATTCACAGCAACGAATCGCAAGCCTTATTGGATGAAGATGATACTCAAAGTCAACAAGAACTCGCGGATCAATTGAATGTGACGCAGAAAGCCATCTCCATTCGTTTGAAAGATTTTTTTATCATTTTCAATAAACAGACGTGTAATTTTTACAAAAAAAAATTTCGGTTCCATACTTCTACACCTGGCATAACTCAGACAGGCTAGCGCAATTTCTGCTCGGGCATATATATATATATTACGTTCAATTTTTTTTTTTTAATAGCTGAGGATTTTGAGATCCGATAGCAGTGCTGAAACGAGCCGAATATCAACCCAATATTCATTTTATTTACACTAGCTAGGCCCATCGTTTGTCCACTCGGCAGTCGGGAACCCAACTACCAGTTTCTCCCGCTAGAGGGTATATTGTATTATAACGTAAACAGAACATGGCGTTTAGTGACATTCGCATTGGTTTTGCCCGTGTTTCTACGACGATGACGAATTTTTCTTAAATAATCCTATTGACGTGAAGAAATTGTAAAAAATGCATCTGTGTTTTGCAGTTGGTTGCAATTATTGTTCATTATGTTGTCCACCGTATAATTTAGCACAGGGCTGACATCGGGAAAATGAGCGGCGCGCGTTGACAGCTTCATTTGTTTGCGTTATGTTTACGTGGCGCCATGTGCGCTGAGCTTTGCATAAGGTTCACTATTGTCTTAGGTGTAATAAAATTCGTATCAAACTTGAGCTTTGTGACTCAGGTCTGAATGGTCGCGCTCAATAATTTCTTCCTCCTGTTGTTTTACGCGGAAAAATTTGTTTCATTTTTCCAGCTTGAACTTAGCGACTTCTTAATGTTTTACAAAGACAATTGAAGATTTCGACAGCTGACCTTTACAGCTTTGATTATTTTTTAATCAATACCTTTAGCTATGCTCTAAACGCAGCTGGTTGGCGAATTTTTTTTTTAATATAACATAAACTATTTTTAAAAATTTGACAATATCGATATTAAAAAAGAGTTTTGTCAACCTATAACCATGAGCTTAAAGGGGAGGGGGCACTGAGACAGGCCGAAAAAGGTAGTTTTTTCCGATTTTTGGCTACTAGATTACTTATTTAAGATTTGGAACAAACGTATTTTATTAAGCATAAATTGGACTTATGTGGACAAAATTTGTATTTCAAAAAATTAACTTTAACAGTATTATTGAGGTATAAAGCGAAAATAAAAAAGTTTTATAATCTAGGTAAATGTAGTTCTCGTTGTACGTAATCGTTCGTCAAAAAAAAAATAGTAAAAATAAATTTCACAAAATCGCAGGTGTTCAAAAAAGTACAATTTTGGCGAAATGTTTATTTATATGCCGGGGGCTTAAAAAATACTAATTAAAATGATAACGGCTACGAACGATAGCTACTGCAATTGCGGAATTTTCGTTTGTTTAATTGAAAATCGGACAATTATAGCTCGTTTCGACAAAAACGTGATTGTATATTTTGGGATTTATATAAGTACATAGTTGTGCTACGTGCTCTCACTAATTGTAAATCGTCTGTAACTTGATCAATTTTCATTATTTTAACCCGATTTTTTTTTCCACGTATTCCTGAATAAGTTTACTTTAAGGTAGACATATTAATATTATTATTATGAAGACTACTACCGAGTCATTGACAACCTAATTTTTCAGTTTTGATTTGTTCATGTGCAATAAATTCATCATTTACTACAACATTTGGCACATTATAATCGATAATACGAATAATCAACATAAGTAAACATATATCGGAGCAGCTGTGGGTAAAATAAATTTAGACTCGTTTTTGACCCCGAGGACGTGATCGTGCCTCCTTAAGAAAATGCCACAAAATCGATATTTTCGACCCATCACAGTGGTTCTCCGCCTCAATAATCTTTAATGTGATAAGTATGAATTAATTCTTGAGTTACTGAAGTTTGACAGCAAACGGCCCCTTTCCCGTGTAAATCGGAGAGAAAACAAGATATTCAGCACTACGTCTTAGATTCGAGTAAAATCGACCGTCGTTGATTTTCCTCATACCTGAAATTATTGTTTGTTTTTCTTTCTCACAAAGTTGTTATTTTGCGGTAACCAAAATTGATGATGAATTTAAAGTTCGCATCGTTAAAATGCCGTGCCATATTTATTAATTGCTTTAATTTCCGTTTGCAGATTTTTGCCAACAAACATCCCTCATTCCTCATCCATTGATGAGCGATGCAGATCTGCGGAAAATCATTTGTACAGCAACGAAGACAAGAAAATAAAAAGACAAGAGAGAACTTTCGTTATCTTCCAACGATGCGAACTTCAGCACC